>JAQGAW010004342.1:0-11043 GCA_034698025.1 Phthiracarus crinitus | reverse complement strand
CAATAAATCCCAGTAATATGCATATGATTTTACCATATTACCTAACCTTAATAATCTTAATTTACCAAAAATATAGAATTTTATAAAAGAAAAATATTATAAAATTTAAAAATAAATTACCCATAATTATACTTCACGGATAATTCAACAATTATTTTCATAATAACTCCGCATAAATGATTTGCATCGAATGAACTCATTGACTGCACATTCGTCCAAAATGGTACTATTTTTAATAGTCTATCATTTTCTATCGTTTTATTTGAATAATACCTAATTGTTTCGTTTATTTTAATGTCGAAACAAAGATGATCACTCATTTTATTTGAGTTTAGTGAATTTTAATTAAATATAAATGTTATCGAAATAACTTGACAACTTGATTCAGGGGATGACAAATCAGGAATAATAATAATAAACGATTTTTGAAATAATGCTACTAATAATTCAACTGATTTATAAAATTTAAATCTATTAATGAGAAAATAAATAATAAAGCCTAACTTTGAATCCAAAAACTTTAAATTATCTAAATTAAGCTAAAGTTTTTATCATATTGTTTTAATATATTGCAAATAGAACTCAATCGTTGTCAAGATTTTTATTAAGATGTGTAATTATAGCTTATAGATACTGTAAGACAAGATTAAAACAATGACAAAAATTAAATGTCGCATAAGTTATGGTATTGATTTTAAATTAGTAGAAAAGAATTATATCATTATTTATTTAACAGCAACACAAATGAACACAACGAAACACAAATAATTAAGGAATAAAAATTCTTTTTAATTCAAACTAAGTTTTGATTAGATCTAAAAATTTTTTATAGTGGAGCGGTAATTAATGGAACAGTAGTGGAATTGAAAAAACTTGCAGTAATGGAACGGTATTGGAGTATATAATTATTTTGGCGTTAGTGGAATGGAGTTACATATTTTGAGTGCAGTATTGGGACGGTAATCGAAATTAAAAATTAATTTTTTCTATCACTGATTAAAACCCCATCTTTTGCTTTACTGGAAATTTTTTAAACCTTAATTTAGGGGTGGTTTCACTTTCTACCTATTAGGTATGGAATGTTTCAATGCATTGATGTTACACACATATTGGCATTCAATTTTGAACTGAAATTACTTGAATAGCTTTGATTTTAAGCATTGAATCAAATATAATTTTAATTCATTTACTTAATTGTTTAATTTTTACTCTCCTTTTTTATACCGACCTCTATTATGCTATACTGGCCTCTATTGTTTTGTATTGACTCTACTGTGTTATACCGACCTCTATTTTACTATATCGATCTCTACTGTGCTATACCGACATCTATTGTGCTATACGGACCTCACTTGTTTAATTTTGACTACTGTGTTATACCGACCTCTATTGTGTTATATCGACCTCTATTGTTAATTTTGGTCAAATTTTCAAAATCTTATCGATTAAATTCGTTATGTTTTTCGTAGGGGCGGGGTTTGGTCTTTCGTCCGGAAATTTTTTTAAAAAAATTTCTTTTAAAAAAATTTGTGACGAAGGCAAAAATATTGTACGCTAATTCAGGTGAGATTGAACCCCCCCCCTTGAGTTTTGAAAAAAAGTCGAGAGCACACCCCCTCTAGAACATCATACTTTGGGAAACCCTGAATTAAAGCCATGCATGTCTCCAAAACTTTATTATAACACCCGAACTTTGCTCGGCTAACAAAAAGTGTCGGTGGAACGGGTGGCCCACAAATCTGGATTGTTATCGAGCTATTCATATGCAGTGAAGGGACACAGGTTTAGACTGACTAAAACTTGGTATTTATTCAATTTTGTCACTCTATTAGTTATGGTCACATCTTTTCATATTAGTATAGAGTAACCGCTTATTCATCACAATTATGAAAAGATAGGATCGCAACTAAATGAGTGACAATTATATAAATACCTAGTTTTAGTCAGTAAACTTAGAGTTGACTCATAGTAAACTTTGATTTGAGCCAATATTGTCCCACATTTAGCAGAAGTCATTGGGTTTTTTCCTTAAGCAAAACGTATATAATTAGAATCTTAATTAAAATATACAAAAATAATATCGATACTAAACTCTTCTATGAAAAAACCGAAATCTATAAAAATCTTTAAAAAAAATTAGATCGGTTTATTTTTTTTGTAATGATGCGATATAAACGATTTTCAGGTTCAATTATAAATTTAAATATTTTAAAACTTAGTGAAACACTAATTACTAAGTAAATATTAAATGATTTTTTAGAATATGGACTCTTAATTTTCACAATTTAAAATCATATAATCTCTTGTTACCATTACTATAAATTGTTATTAATAAAATTATAAATAACTTAATAAACTTATTCATATTTTAAAACATTAAAAGTGTTTAAATTATTTTTCAAAAGATTTGTAAGCCATATGTCATACACTTTTCAATACGAAAAACAACGATTGAAATTATAATTCCAAAAAGCAATAAATAATAGACGCCTCTTAATCGATTGATATTATGATTAATATATATATAATAATGGTTCATCCATTCATTATCATTTATTTTTATGAAATTTGTTAACCAATAGTTATAAATTCCACTTTCAATTAATGATTTAATTCTATAAATAAAATAAATTTAAAAACTGTTATAAAACTTATTTAATATAATAATTATAACATCTTTAAATCACACTTTAATAAAACTTACAAAAGATTAAAATCAATTACTTTTTTCCTATTCGTATTTGTGATTGGAATGGAATAAAATCTATCCGAAAGACCATATTTTGAAACATAAATCTTATTCCTTAAAACATATGTCCACTGTTTCAAAACAAAATCCATAAAGTATTTCTGTGATACTATAATATACTTTCTTGTTTTCAGCTTAGAAATCAAATCATTAGTTTGTGAGTTGGAAGATGATGTGAATAGCAAAGAACTATTTAAATACAATAAACGATGGCGAAACTCATTAATTTTTAGCGCGTATTTGCTAAAACTTGAGAAATTGATTGTAAATATTCGCATATCATTTTCTATTAATTGATCGAATGAATCAATTAAATCAAGCGAATAATTCATGAAAAATCCTCGCAATACACCTGAAAATGAAGCCAACAATACAGTGCATGCTAACAGCCATACCATAACTAATATTCTCTGACCATTTAATCGAATAATTTTATTATAAGAAATTGTTGGAAAGGATTCTGACATTAATATTGAAATATAACCCAAAAAATAATTTGAAAGATCGCGCATATTTGTCGCAGTAGTTGTTAGAATTAAGAAAATCATTGCTAAACAGAGTATTATTGACAGCCATATATAAGTATCAAAGCTTTGAAAGTAACTAAAAGCTGGTGAGGGTTTTGGTGCAACGTATGAATAGATGTGTTCGCCTTCAAATTTTCCAATCGATTTACTTAAATTAAACAATTTCATATCCAAATTAAATGCATGTTGAACTGGATATAAAATGATATCTGCATCCGTTTTTTAAGCGATTTCATAATATTAAAGTCTGTAGAATTTACTCTAAAAATACTTTTTATAATTGAAAATCTTTAGAATTTTCTCCATTTAATTTTTAAGTATTTGAGTTTAAATGTTATTTAATTATCGTAATACTGGAAGTTATTTACCTGTAATCGTAATATTTAGATAATTCTACCACTAATTTCATTAATAGTCCACATATTGTGTTTTGACTTTGCATAGTAAATGGGTATAAATTGAAATATGACGGCATAATTCTTATTATTTTCTCGTAGTTAATTGTATAATTTTTATTTACATTATATGTTACCAAACCGTTTAGTGAAATAGGGAAACAAAGATTTAAACTCATTATTTTAAAATTTTATTCTAAACGTTGTTTTCAAATTTTAGTTAAGGAAATACTAAAGAATGGTTTAGTTATTTCATGCTTAACATTTTTTCCAAAATTTTCGGTTATATGCAAATATAAATTTTCTCATTTTTGGTAATAGATTTATTTTACATATATTGACTATTATAATAAGGATTATTTTATTCAATTGTCATTATATTTTAATTCAATGGGCGTTTGATTTTTATATATATATATATTTTTTATTTGGCGTTCTATTATACGGCAAAAATTAATAATTTATTGTTTAAAAAATGAAATGGAAATAATACGATAATATTGTCAAATCAATATAAAATACAGCAATACAAACAATAATATTAAAAACAAGAACATTACATTCACATTTTTTTAAAATAATTTAATGCTAACATTAGTAAAGTAATACAAGTCTTTAAATCAATACTTACTATGATAGAAAAACGGAATTTAATTAAAAGAACAGTTTCCCTGAATAAGTAGAAATACTGAGAAAATACTGTAGGATAAACGTGTTCAAATCCATAAGCTGGACTTCTCTATATGAAAGTCAACTAAAAAAATTTAAAAATTTTTGTTTTAATTAAAGGAATACATATATGTTGACGTTCATAGAACTGGAATATATCATGGGCTTAGAAAATATAATCGTATCATTAATCATAATTGTATTAAATAGTTATCTAACCATATTAGAGCTTTATTTTTTGTATTCGAGTATCATTTATGCATATTATACCTGCACAAAATGGACAGAACGGGATAGGATAGGGATTAGGTAATTTTCTCGGGATTTATCGGGACGGGTCAGAATTGATAATTTTGTTAGAAAGATCCCGATAAGTAAATTTTATAACTTATTATGTTAAAAATTCCATGTTTTATGTTACCCATAAACAAATTATCTTACACATAGACGTGATATAAAGTCTAATTTTATTTTCATGGTAATCGTATGCAGACTTTAAAAATGATAAAATTTGACATAATTTGATATTTTGCTACAAATTCATATTAAAATACTATGTTGGGACAGGAAGGGACGGGACAAAAATATTCATTAAATAGTACGGGACAGGTCTATTGATTGTGATTTACGGGACAGAACGGGACTCAAATATTCAAAATTTTTGCTCTCCTAATACATATACACAAATAAATTCATTACAGAAAAATCAGGCTTAGAATAAATATGCAGCAATACGAATCATTTATTAAAATTATTACTAAGGACAACATAATACGGGTTCGCCCGAATCGTGATAGTTAATATTATCTTCCGGGGAAACTTATAAATACAGTTTATAGGATAAATTAAGTAAATTAAACACAATAATTTTACTCGAATACCCCAAATTTGCACTTTTCGCGCGAATTCCCCGAAAAACAAGAAATGATCCGAATTTAAAAATTTTTCGGTTAAATCCTATGCGTTTTTGAGACTCCTTCATTTTTAATCTATATTTAAAAAAATTATAGTTCAATCCGAAGAGTTTTTAAACGACAACTTCCAGAGGAGTTTAAAAAAATGTTTCGAAATATCATAATCTTGATAAATATATTAAAAATTATAATTTATATATAGCCCGAATTTGCCCCTAATATGCACTTTTTCACGCCTAGAATCCCTCCCGAATTCGCTAGTTTTTAACCTGGAATTTTGTTGTTCTTAACTATTACAATAAATATTAGTGAAAACTGTAACAGGGTGTCCCACGGTCTGTTTGTCTGGAGGGGGTCTCATTTCGACTTCAAATTTCAGAGGGGGATCTAAACTCATCGGATTTAAGCGACAATTTTTTGGCCATCGGAAAAAAATTTTTATCAAATTTTTTTTCTGTTGATAGCATAAACCACCCCCCTAGAAAAACTCAACGAAATTAAACGAAATTTTTTAAAAATTTTAGTAAAAATTTAGAAGTATCCCAAAAACTCATCGGTTTTGAAGGATAATTTTTTCATGTATGCTAAAAATTTTTTAAAATTTTAAATTTTTTTCTTCTTAGAATTTTTAAAATTTTTGTTTGAGTTGTCCAACTTTTCGGATTTTCATGGGGGGTTTTATACCATTACCAGATCCTCCCCTATGGGACACCCTGTCTTTAGTATATATCATCAATAATAAATTATAAAGAGAATGATCCATGTTGTAAAACAATTATCTTATTACCATTTGCCCAAAATTGTTGACTGAAATATTCAATTGCTACTTATACTTCAGAGATGCTCTTTAGAAACGGTTTCATTTTAAAGTAAAAGAAAACACCATATATAAAAAAATTATTTTATTTAATTGACAAAATCAAATATTTATTTTTATTATTTTATTTTTCTTTTAGATAATTTTTTACGACATATACAGTGATGGCCACGCTCGGCGCTCACGCTCCCGCTCGGCACAAAATTGACGCTCAACGCTCGCGCTAACGCTCGGTATAATCGAAACGCTCGGCGCTCACTATCTTAACGCGCTCGAGCGCTGAGCGTTAACTGAGCGTCAAATTGTGAAAAATCTTGAGAAAAAAACTTGGGAAAAATTAATTTATATTAAATATGACAAATAAATCAAAATATAGTATAATCAGAATTCTAAAATTATTTTTACTGACTCTAGAATAATTATATTCAACATTCTTCGTACTAACTATACCGTAGAAATTTTTTTTAATGAATTAATATAAATTTTTTTCTAAAATTATTTTAAACCTACGCTCGGCACGCTCGCTCACGCTCAGAAGTCGACGCTCAGCGCTCGCGCTTACGCTCGGTAAAAATCCAACGCTCGGCGCTCACGCTCAGCTCCGAGCGCCATCCGCTCGAGCGTTGGCCATCACTGATTAGAATAGAAAATTAATATTGGATCTTAAAAATATCATTTTGTTTGATATTAAGTTCATAATTATTGCTGTTTGCAAAGGATAATACTTGTAAATCATATCAGTATTAAAAAACATGGAAACATAAGAATCTTGATATAACTATTTACAGTACATTTATAAACAAATAAAAATATTATACGCTTAACAGTGATAACAATCTGTTATAAAGTTTTATTAGTTTTTACAAACTTGTGAATACGATTTGCCAAACAACAAAGAAATAATCTTAATAAGCATTAAAAAAATTATTGTCTAAGATTTTAGAAAATTAAAAAAAATGTTTTCATAAAATTAAAAACAGTGAACAAAAATGATTTTAAATAAGTTAATATTTGCGGCAATAGTCGTGATGTGCAACATTAATCAAATTAAAAACTATAGTAATTTGTATGATAAGTATGCGCTACAAAATAAATTCATTGACTGTACGGTTGATTGCATGAAATGCAACGCAAAACTTGACCAATATTCACAAGAAGTGGAGCAAAATTGTTACGTTAATTACAGTGACAACGACAGTGAATCGGAGAGAAATTTAGGAAACGAGTGCCAATTAATTTGGCGAACGATTAACTGTTTTATTGAATTTGGTCGCAAGTATTGCAGTGACGATCAGGCGAACGATTTTGAAAACTATTGGCTTTTATTGATTAATATTATCGAAAAAATTGATTGCGAAGGATTTTTATATAGGAATTATATTTAAAAATTTATTCTAACTTTTAATATTTTATATTAAGTTTTTATAACGTGTCGGACAAATAAATCATGCGGTTATAGACTCTCATGTTTAATCAGAAATTTAAAATCATCAAAAAAGTATATAAATGCAAAATAAATTAAGAGTTTTTGAATTATGATCAAAAGAATTAATGATTTTTTAAATAAATTTAATTAATTATTTTTTCTGAGAATCTGTTTCGCGTTATCAAACAAATTCATTATTCAACTTAATTAAAAGTTTCGTTTACGTTCATTTGGACATAAAAAAATTCATGGTTTATTTATTAGATATAATTATCAAAATCAACTAAGTTTTAATCGTCTATAAATAATAATCCCTTAAAAATAAGTTCGACTAAGAAAAAATAATTATTTGCTCGAATATTAATCGCGAAAATATAAAATATTATACTATAACAGGAAATGTTTAAAAAACAGATAGAAATTAAAATATATTTACCTGAAAAAAGTAGGATTATTAATAATTTTCTCGATATAACAATCGATTACTCTTGGATGACAATAATTCATTAAAGCAATCGAAACCAACAAATCCCTCCGAAAATCGGACGAAACCTTTTCGATAAAATTTCTATTACACAATATATCACATATTTTTTTCAACAAATCATTGTCGACATAATTTAAAGATTTAAGCGCTCGAACAGTGCTTATTAGATGAGACAGATTTTCGGTCACATTTTCACTCATTCCTTCGATCGGAAGGTCTATTAACTTAAAAACAATGGCACGAATTAGTGGCGTCGGTCTACGCTTTGACTGCGATAACAACACTAATAAATAGCACAGCGAATCAGACGGGAAAACAGCACTAGTATTATAAACAATCATTTGAAGCGCCGTTTGTTCGATGAGCGGAATACAATCTGCGGCGAAATACTTAGATAAACGAAACTAATAAAAAGATATTCTACGGTAAGTGTAAAGCAATTTCATTTCAGAAAATAAACGAACAAATATCTTACCAAATGTATGATATCGTCGGCATCTGACGCCTCATCCAAATGTGACTGAACCTGGAATAGCAATTCGTTGACAACTTTCTTCTGCTGTTCTGTTTGCTGATACCTCACGTGATAATTCAAACATTTCAGTAATTGTTTGAACGACATCTTATTAGAGCGCCATAACAACTCGTTCTCCAAATTACATATCTATTAAAACATAACCGAAAAAATTAAATTAAATTAATGGGAAAACAAAACGGTTTGAATAATAGAAACCAATTTCGAATTGCTGTCCATATCAGCCAACAAAAGTGTGTACAAAAACGAACTTAATTTATAATCAGTTAAATACTGCGTATTTTGGCACATGATATGACATTCGTCTTTAAACTCTTCCATTTCAAACAACTTAATCGCATCTAATTGTTTGTTTATAACCAAAGCGCACATATCTCTAATAATTGCGATTGAATTGTCGCGAAATACCTTATTGAGACGAAAAGGCTTTTTATTACGAGTATAATAATCGATTTCCGGACCACTCGTCGAACTCGAATAATACCGAATTTGTGCTAATTTCGGCACAATTGCGCGTAATATCGTATATGAACGTAATTTGAGCATAGTTTCGATATTTTTATTAAACCGAAATATTAAACATAAATAATCGTATGTTAATGGTTCACAATTCGCCATCTGTTGGCTAAATATATAAATGAATAAATCCGATAATTCGTAAACAATTCTAAACAATATTTTAGTTTTGAAGTTTTACTTTATTGAATTTGTTTCAAGAATATAATCATTTAAGTTTTTATTCTGTATATTTTATTTGACTAGTAATTTAATAAAAAAAACATAATTAACGCTAAAACACGTGTTTTATAAGTTTACCGTTTCTATGACAACGCATGTATAAATAAGAGCGTATCATATGTTTAAGGTTATCGTATTTTCTCGGTTCACATGTAAACAGTAAATACGGTTATATACCGGTGAAGCAAATCGTTAATGAATTGTTGTAAATATGTAAACAGTTTGCACGAAATTTGCGAATAAAAATATACGATTTAAGTGATGCTCAAATTGCGATTTTTGTTACCGTTGCGAACATTAGCGCGCAATTTAGCCGTAATTCGGTTTTATTCGTCGGAAACCGAAACCGAAGCGAAATTAAGACTAAACACTGTTAGTAATGGTAACAATAATTTGCGAAACAAAAACGATAACTTTGACAACCGATTGTTTCAAACGAATCCATTCACAATCGTAAACAGTTTGTGTAATCTGGTGTTAACCAACCAAATGGACGCAAAACAGTTGTCACAAATGGACGAATTTCGGACTCAGTGTCGATTGATATGCGACGGAATCGATAGAACAGCGGACAACAAATTAATCGGTTTATTGCAAACGCTTTTGACCATCAATTTCGATAGCGATTCGAGAATTGTTTGTTACGACATCAATATTTATGATTTAAAATTTAATTGATTTAAATTTGATTTTAATAGATATGTATTTTGGAGAACGAGATGTTATGGCGCTCTAAGAAGATGTCGTTTAAACTATTACTGAAATGTTTGAATTATCACGTGAGGTATCAGCAAACAGAACAGCAGAAGAAAGTTGTCAACGAATTGTTAATCCAGATTCAGTCTCATTTGGATGAGGCGTCAGATATCGACGATATCGTACTTTTGGTAAATTATATCTTTTTTTATTTGATTTATTTAAATAAAAACGATAAATCCTTTAATTTAGTTGCGTTTATCGAAATATTTCACTTCAGAAGGCATAACACTCATCGAAAACACCGCACTTAAACTGATTGAAACGAGTAATAATATTACCGCACATTCACTTTGCTATTTATTAGTGTTATTATCGCAATTAAAACGTCGACCGAAACCACTAATTCGTAAGATTGTCAGTGAATTAATTGACATACCATTCGATGAAAGCTTAAATGAAAACGAAAACGAGAAACTATCGCATCTTATAAATACTATAATAGCGCTTAAAACTCTTAGCGTTACGAACACAGATTTGCTGAAAAAACTGTGTGACGCGTTGTGTGATAGAAATTATCTCGAAATAGTTTCGCCAGCGTTTCGGAGAGATTTTTTTACAATGATTGGTTTAATGAATTACTGTCATTCAAGAGTAATCGATGGTTTTATTGGGAAAATTGAAAATAATCCAACATCTTTCAGGTCAATATTAATACCGTTGTCTTAGTTTTTAGTTTTGTTGTAACTATTTGTCTTACCGTACTATTAATGCTACTGTTATTGTTAACAGTGAACAAGAAATGGCTGCATTTGTCGTGACTACAGCTCGCATTTACTATCAATCATCTAAATTGAAAGAAATAATACCAAAATTTATTATACCATATATTAAACAAAATTCTATGGATTCCTACGCTTGGCTTACATACGTTTGGTCGCTCGCTATTCTCGAAAGCGCTTCTAGTTTTCACTTTTCTTCGGTTTTGAATAATCAGTTTTGTAATAAATTATTGGCAGACAAAAACAGTTATGAACAAACGATCTCCAAACTAAAACTGCTTAATTTAAAAGCAGTGGCAGAGATTGAA
>JAQGAW010004341.1:0-11044 GCA_034698025.1 Phthiracarus crinitus | reverse complement strand
ATTAACTTATCAGAATTATATATTATTAGTAAATTTATTTATTATTTTATAATTAAATTATGTTTGATTTCATATAAATGATCATCTATAAAAATATAGCATTATTGAATGATAAATACTATATTAATAAGAGGAAAAAGTAATTTTTAATAAAATTTGCTTTTATAAACATGTAATTTTTTATTAAGAAATGTGTTGACAAAACATGTAAATAAACATAATGTTAAAATTCCAAAATATAAATTTTTAATTTTATTTGGAAAAGAGTGAATGATAAAATAAGACAAAATATTTTAGCAAAATTCAATATGAGCAATGGTTTTCGGAAATACATCAAAATAAAATATAAAATTTACAACAAATAGTATAAACATACATAATTATCTCACTTTGTGTTATGTTATATTTTAATTCATTATTATAGTCAAATAAGTATTATTGGCATCTATATTTTTTATTTTATTATTGCAAAACTATATTTTATATTTATTTTTAAGAAGTACTTAATTTTAATAAATATTTTTAAATGAAAAAAATTTAAAGTTTTATAATATTGTTATAAATAGCACTTCAGTGAGTGAATTGACTTTTTTGATTCAGTTGTGCTTTATCTTTTGTAGAGTCATTATCACTTAAATTGTTGTTAAACTAACACCCAAAATTAGTATATAAACGAATATAATTACGCATATAATTGGTTTTAACTCGAATTATTTTAAACATTATTTGATCGATTTTAATCCTATTATAATCATTATTTAATAGATTTTGAAGCTAATTTTGGTTATATTTAATAAGTTTTAGTCCTTTTTTAGTTTATAATTTGTCATTTATATTGTGACATTATTTTATCATTTTAGACAAATTTCATGACAATTTCACTTAAAAAAGACCACAATCCTAAATAAAATAAACTCCCAAATAAAAAGATTACATACTAAATGTTAAAGAGAAATTAAAGAAATTTAAAAGTCATTAAAGATTTGTTCTATTAAATAACTTGAATTTTTCAAATAATAATTTTGTTTAAAATAGTTTTCCATATAATTTACTATTATAAAAACTTATTTAAACTTATAATATCTTTTTCATATATAACAGTATTATCTTATTATTTTTAATCAAATAACTGCTAACGTAAATAATTATAATATTCAATGTTTTATATCTATAATGGTTAAAGAAACGACTTTAAATCTGAAAGTCCGTGCTCTTGGAGATGTACAGTTGTTTACATTCATTTAGAATGTCTTAACTTATGGATTGAATCAAATTGTTAGTAAGTTTGTCAAATTTGCAAGTAGAAGTATAAATGAGTCATTTTATAAAAAAAAGAAATAATTTCTATTATTGATTTTGTTCTGAATGTTTGTTTTATTACAAATTTCTTTATATTATTATTTTTATTTTTATTTTTATTTTACGTGTTATATAATGATTTTCTTCTTGCGTTGTTTACCAGATTAGCTGTTATAAGTTTTATATTTTTGTTTATAATATTTTGTTTATAAATATTAATTCTAAACGACTGTTTCTATACTTTCAGGAAATATAAAAAAAATCACATGTAAAGAGAACTTCAGTGAGTGTTTTAAAATTTTTGATTCAGTTGTGGTTTAGCTTTAGTCGAAATAACATCACATTAATAAATGTTAAACTAACAATCAAAATTATTATATAATCGAATATTATATCCTGTGATTGGTTTCAACTCAAAATAGTTTTAATAATGTTATTTTAAACAATATTTGGTCAATTATTAGTCATATTTTTATCAATTATCATTATTTTTTAGATTTTAAATTTTTATCAATTTAAATCATTTTTGATTATTTTAACCAACTTTAAGTCTATTTTAAGTTAATTATTTGTCGTTATTAGACTAGACTAAATAAAAAAAATTTTGTTCAGTATAAGACCATTTTTATCTCATTATATAAAATTTAATTTACCATTATAGGCTAATTTTAGCAAACTTTTCAATATATTTGTGATGACAACGCACAATTTAAGGTAAAATATATAAAAAATTTTAAATATTATTATAAAAATATTTTTATATAGAAATTTTTTATATTAGCTAAAATATAAAAATATTTAAAATAATATTTCTTTCTGGAGAATTAGTTTTGACTCATTATTATTATTATTATTATTTAATTAGAGAATTATATCTAAACTTGCTTGATTGGGTACAAAAAAATATTATAATATTGAAATTATTAACAAAATTTAGAAAATTTAAATTTAAAATTTAGAAAAGTTTATTGCTAATATTTTATTCGATAAAAAAATATTTAATTAGTGTTAGAAATTTAATCGCTATAAACAAATTATTAACCAAAACTTAATGTTCTAATGATTTTATATTTGAAAAAGATATTTATAAAAACATTTAACATCTAACTAATTTCTGAAAACAATTTTAAGTTCAGTTTTCAGAAATTAGTAATAATAGATTAATAAAAATTAATCATTTTTTTATTAAATAATTGGACTATACAGGGGTCACAAAAAATCAAATAGAACACTTTTGATGAAGTTTTTTTAATACTTCCCAGGAATAAATATTTATAATTTATATATTAAATAAAAGCTTATTTTGTCTTCAATACGAAAAAATGGTTTTAAAATTTTTAATTTTAATTGTTAAAATTATTTTTAATAATTTCCATTTGTACCCTCAAAAACGGATTTTACTATGTATTTTTGAATTTTTTAAGTAAAGATTAAGTAAATTTTAAGAATTAATTTTATAAATTAACTTTTAATTTATTTGCTATAGTATATTAATGGATTAATTTTTGAAAAAATAACAAAAATTATTAAACCTAGAATGACCAAATATTTTTAGAAAATTTATGAAATTTAAGATTTCTGTCAAGTGTAAAATTAGCAAAATCATAATTTTTAAAATGTAACTTAAATTATAAATTACATGTTGCAATTTATTTAAATAGTTTAATATTTTGTTAAAAATAAATAAGTTTCTAGAGTTTAACCTTCTGATTTTGTCATTCATTAAAACAATCAGAAGGAAAACCGCTAGCCTCTTGCTTATTTTTATTCTTCTTTAAAATTGAAATTTTTTAAATGTTTTAATCCATCTACAAGATCCATAGCTAAATATTATGGGAAACTAGTTTAAAGACTTAAATAAAATAGAATAAGTTAACGTTATATTCCATAATAGATAATAAATTATTTAAATCTAGATGGTGAAATAGTGTAACAAAATTATTGCAAATCCAGGAAAATATTTTATTTAATTATATTTAGATTTTAATGTTTAAATATACACAATTTATTAATTAAAACTTAAAAATTTAATTAGTATAATAAAACATAATTAAAATATAAAAACATAAGTTTACACGAAATAATTGTAAATTTCTTAACTTTTTGATTTTAAAATTTGAATTTAAAAATATGTAAAAAAATTACCGATTATTGTAAATTGAATGTAAATCATTTTTTAGATTAATGATTGAGTTGTTGTTTCCTAATTCTGTATATAACATAAAGAAGTTAATTATTGATAATTTAACAATCATTAACACAGTCGATAAAATTAACTTGAAATATTTATTTTAAAACCACATAAATAAAATTTTTTAATTTTATACATAAATATTTTTTCATTTCTATACGATTAAATGAAAGTTGAATTAAATTTTAGAGATCATATTTATATAATTTTTTAACAAGTAATTATTGTAGTTTATGATTTTATCTAATCGTCTTTCTTAGAATTGTAGTCATTTATATTATAGATCTATTTATCATTCGATATTCTAAATAATTATTAATAATAAAAACAAATTAACAACCATTTAATTGATAAGTATCAGTTTCTTGCCTTTTTTGTTAATATTATTCTCAGATAAATTAAAAGATATATTTAATTTCCAGTAAAAATTTATCGATAATTTAGATTTTTTTAAATTTGTCAAACATTATTATTTTTAATTTGTCAAAAATAATTATATATTATAAGTATAATTATTAATATATAAAATAATAATGTTTTTTATATAATATAATAATAAAATAATTATATTTTATGTTTCTAGATTATAATGTATAAAGATTATAATGTATATTTCAAATGAATTATCAACGAACAAAAAAACGGTGAACATTTCTGATGAATTATCCTCATTACAGTCTGAATTATTACAATTACTTATTACAGAGTCAGACTGTAATAAGGATAAGTCGATTAACACGATTAAATTCAATGGTATATTCCTTTAGAAGGAAACCCGATTATAATAAATGTTGATTGTGAATCATCTGAATTAAAGATTGGAGAATTATCCGATATTGAATACAAGTCAATAGCGTATAAGAATGATGAATCGGACACTATGAGTGAAGAAAGGCGAAATAGAACACTATAATGAATATGAGACATTAACAGAAAAAGAGATTATTCTAATCTTATATAACGAACTCAATCAAATAGTTATTGATATTCGCGAAAATATATCTGAAAATGTAATAAATAAAAGTTATTTCTTATCGGAAAATCAATTTATTTTTTATTAAAATTTATTGGATGCTATATTTCGTCAATTTTTTGACTTTTGGATAAATACTCTAACATTTAAAGTTGTAAATTTTAAAAATTTACAAAATTGGTACAAAATCACGATCATCATGGTATTTTTGTAACTTTTGAGCAATTGAATAAGTTTATGGACAAAATGTTTGCACCGTTTCGTCAATTTATGCAATGTTTTTTATAAGTTTTTTTTCTTTTTATATCGAAAAAAGTAATTTTTTAAGGATATATTGATTTCTTTGAAAAATATATTAAAAGTGGTATGTTTTCTGTATTATCATAAATAATGAACACTTGAATAGTTAAATAATGCATTAAATTAATTATGTTAAAAATATTTCATAAAAATAGAATATAAATTAGATAAACATGTTTTAAAGTTTGCTTAAATAATCTTTTTAAAAATTTGTAATATTTAAATTCATTTGTGCAATTATTCGCTTATATAAAACTATCCTCGTCATCTTAACAAAAATTTGTTTCAATTAGCTAAAACACAACTGAATCTAAAACGATTCTAAGGGATCACTAAAGTAAAAAAAAAGTTTGAATAATTATTATTACTGCAATACACCAAAAAATGAATTTAAAGATTAATAAAAAAAATCAAAAATTTTAATTCATTTTTTGGTATAATGTAGTAATAATAATTATTCAAAGTTCTTTTCAAGAAAACAATGAAGCTTTTAAATTATAAATCAAATAAAAATTATAATTACTTGTTTTGAAAAGATTATCTTTGTTTAATTTTATGAAAGATATAAAAAAACTTATTATGTGTTTTATTTTACATTTAAAAATTGTATGTAATTCATAATACCTGATTGTACTTGTTTCATTATTCAAATATTGTTTTGAAAAATTGGAAATGTAATTATTTTTTGACGAACATTTAAACATCTATATATAGTAAAAATTATAATATTTTTGAAGCTCAATTTTACTTTAAAAATGAAAGTCAATTATAAATATTTATTACACAATTTAAATTTCTAGATAAAAAATTAACTTAAATGAAATGTTTAATTAAAAAAATATATTAATAATATAGGCTAAAAACATTATACTTAATAAAAGTTATTAAAATAAATAATAAATTATTAAAAATAGTGAAATCTTAAACATAATAAAAATTTCCAAAATTTTTAAAAATAAATAATATTATTTATTAATTATTTATTTAAAAAAGAATAGATGTTTTTTATTAAAAATAACAATGAATTATTTTGTTATTTATTTTTTTGATTTTACAAATTAGTTCTGAAATGTAAGTTTTAGTACCTGAACCAAAATATTATCTATTATATTTAATGTTATATTATTCTTTTTGTTACAATTCACAATAACAGAATATTGTTTTTAATTTTTTGTTTATATTAGGAATTTTATCTTTTTATTTTATATTTACTGTAAAATAAAATTAACTACAAATAAATTAAATTTTTGATTATTATTAATTATTGTAAAAAATATTTTATTAAGAAATTTAGAAAATGTGAATTTTAGTATTAACTGCCAATAACAAGTATTGATAAGGTTTTAAAAAATAATGTTTACTAATTACATTTTAATTCACAATTTTAACAATTGCATAACATATTGATTAAAAAATTTATTTTATGGAAATTTTGTTCAAATGTAAAGTGAATATTACTAGTTTTTTATATTAACACTTTGATGGAAAAGTTGACTAAAATCGACCACAATGCTTCTTAGCGTGCTAAAAACTTTTTTAAATAGATATTTTATATATTCAAAAATAATAAATATCTTTATTTGATAAAATTGATAAATCTATTTTAAAAAGTATGTTTAATATTAATACTTAAAATATAAATTGCGTATAGTAATAAATATTTCAGAAAAACATTTTAATTTACAATATTCACTTTTTTAAACATTTTAAAATTGTAAAAATTATAAACAAAACATGTAATAATTGCTTGAAAAAATTTCATATGACAATGTTATTTTTTAAAATACATATATACCCAATAGCATCAAAAAATAGTTTACCTTGATGAAGGCATTTTCCATTCAAAATATTTTTTAATACTAAAATTGAAAAAAATTACCAAATAATTGAAAAACGTTTTTGAACTAAAATAAAATTAATTTTTAGACATCAATTGGACAAAAAAACATTCAAAAAAAACAATATTTTATGTTTTATTAATTTATTAGTTAAATTTAGTGACGATATTTATAATAACACAGTACAAGCATATTATATAATAAGATTATCTTATATTAAATGTTCATCATTTGAACATTAAGTTATATATGACTAATATTGTATTTTAAATAACTTATCAGCATAAAAATCAATATAACAATTAGACTTTAGATTATAATTAGGGACGCGAAAATCGTTAGAAAAAAGGGTGCAAAATAGTTTGTTAATCGTTAGAAAAAATTGATCAAATCGTTTGAAAAATCGTTAGAAAAAACTTATAGTAAAACAGAAATATTAATATAGTTAGAGGATGGGTTTCATTAAAAAATTTCAAAAAATATTGAATAATTCAAATTTAATCAGATTTAAACGACATTAATTTGAATTTCTTAATTAAATTTTTCTTTATTAAAAATTTTATTTTATTTTTTTCCAAAGTTGATCTAAAAAAGCCCCCTATCAAAACTATTCGGATTTAAACGACAAATATTTTAGTTTTTATACTTTAAACGACAAAATTTCAACTAAAATTGAAATCGTTTGAAATAAATAAAATCGTTAGTTATATTTAAAACCGTTTGTTTCGTTAATTATATTTCATTTTTTAAAAGTTTTAAAGTTAAATACCAATTAAATATACGTTTTCATATCGATTTTGAGTGGTTCTAAGAAATCGTTAATTAACGATTTTCGCGTCCCTAATTATAATACATTATATGCTAATACATTGATGTAACCGACATTATGCTAATTCGTTTATATTGCATGCAAACACAATTAGAAATATTTATCAGTATTATTAATATATTTTATTCATTTGTGTTTAATCAAATGTCAAATTCATCTGTACAAAATATTTAAAAACATATATCGTTATTAGTGTGACCTTATTAACAATTTCTTTAAAATTCAATAACAATACAACTTCTTAAATTATGATTTCGGTTTATTATTATTATTATTATATGGCTGTAAAAGAGTGTATTTTTGATTTAGGAACAATATAATAAACAAACAAAAGGTATTTATTTATTCCATAACTTTTAAATATTTTATTTTGTATAATTGACTAATTAAAAAAAGTGAATGAATGCAATTACTTATCATCAAAGTTATGGAATAAAGTAATTTTTCAATAATAATGATTTTATTAATAATAATGATTTTTAATAATAATGATTTAGCACTAGTTTTTCAAACGATTTTTAAATCCTTACTCATCACAGATTCTAGAATAACTAATTCGATGGTTGCAATTTTTATTGGCCATCTTGTTAAATTTTTTTTTAAAAATGACAATTACTAACATAATTTTTTAATAATAAATTTCATTTTATTTTATTTGACTATATATATTATATTTTTTACTATAAAAATTGCAAGTTAGTAGATTTATTTAAACAATTACATTAAATATAAAATTTATCTATGTAGAAATAATCGTTTCTTTTGTAAAAACTTCAAACAATAAAAAAATAAAGTAAATAATAAAACAAATTAGTCAAGTGTAAAATTTTAATTAAAAACGTTAGACCAAAATAAGTGTTACATTTTATATATATCGTTTTAAAAATGTGTATGATTTAATTTAAATTTTATAAGATTTATTATAATCTATTTTTCTAATATTTTTATGAATATGTTTTTATAATTAATTTATCAATTGTTGCATCACGTGGATAAATATTGATCCTTCTGATACTATGACAATAATAAAACATTCATTGGTATGAATATAAAAATACTTATCATATCTACAATTTAATAAATCACAACGAAATTTAATTTCGCACAAATTTTATAGTTTTTCTTGGGAATTCAAAATATTTTTGGATTAAATTTTTTTAATGATTCATGCAATAAATTTTCGATAAATTTTATTTATAGAAGATATAAATGAATATTTATAATACAAAAATACAATTCTAATGTCAAACTTGCTATGATTTTGCAGTTTTTTAAAACTTCAATACTTTAAACTCATCACATTCAATGAAAATAAATTTTTTAAACTTTTAAAGTTGCTAAAAAATTCTTCATTTAGTATTGCGAAAAACAATTTATTTCTATGACTTTTAATTTCAAACATTCCACACCAACATATTTAATGATATCTTTACAACTACTATTGTTGCTAAAGGATAAATCACCTCAAAAATATTCAATATTTATTCTGCTATAATTTTTCACTAATAGATAAACGAAAAGATAAATTCTTAAATTGATGCTTGAAATGACTTGCAAATTGAATAACTTTTTTATCTTTAATGCTATAACTATAGTAGCCGATTGTATTGATATTTGTGCCTAAATCAAATTTCCATTGAAAATGACTATCAATTACTGCTTCATTATCATAATGCGAATAAAATATTTTCATTTCTCCAGGAAATAAATACACAAATTTTGAGACTTATATATTAAGATTTTACTTTTTAGTAATAATCACATTGTTTAATAACTATATAGAAATTATTGAAATATATATGAAATAAAATATAGAAAACTTTATATTTAATTAAAACAACAAAGATTAATTATTTAATTTATTCTTAAATAATTCAATAGATATTAAATAATTCAATAAGTATATATATTACCAATCAATAATGACAATAAACATTTTGTACAAAAATTAATAACAATATGTTTAATTTATTTTAATATTTTAATAAAAGTGAAATAATTTAAAAGTAAATATATATTATAAAAAATTTCGAACAAATGCACTAAAATTAATTAATAAAATACAAAAGGCATTATAATATTTGGCTTAAAACAAAATACTTTTTAATCGATATTTTAAAATTGCAATTCTAACAATGCAGTCAACGATTACTTCACTTGTTTCTATTACCAAGCAAAACATATGTTCATAGTTTTCATAAAATAATTTTGTTTTAAGTATATTTTGATTTAATTTTAAATCATATTATTACTATAAAATTTATAAATAGAAATAGTTTTGATATATTTGGTGATGATTTATATAAATTAATATTTTATTTTTTACAGATTTTAAATTACAATGCCAATTCAAACAATTATAAAAATTATATTTCATATATTAATTAAACTTATAATATATTTATTATTAAACAAGATAATGCGATAACTTTCAATATATATTATATTTTCGTTGGTATACAAGCGTTCATAATTTAATGGCAATTTATTAAAATACGTATAACTTCATTAATGTTTCATTTAAAGAATTAAATCCATTTTACAGTTAATATATAAGTTAATTAATTGCTTACCTTTACTGCATTTCATTCATATCTTTAGATATTTTTCCGAATGTTAATTGACTTAAAATACCAACATAATGATGTATACAATATTTTGATCGATTTTATTAATGCAGACGGACATTATCCATTTGTATAGTTTCTTATAACACATTCAAATAGAATTATGTCCGTATACATCATTTATTTTCTTTAATCAAAAGAAAATTTAAATAAATTGTAAAGAAGTTCAACAATTAGAAATAAGTTATTTAACAATAAAAATTTTTAAATAAAAAAAATTAATTATTGTTTATTGACTAAAATAATAAAAAAAATATTTGTTGATTTAATAAAAAAAATATTCAATAAAAAAATTATATTTATTTTTTGAATCTAATTTTATGTAGAGATTTCTTTATTAAGCACATTTTTTTACTTTTTGAATGTAAATCTAAAGGATTTTTAAATTTTTATAATTATAAAAAATCTATATTTTTATTTATAAAAATTATAAAGTAATAAATTAAATAAGTTCATCAATTTAAAATGTATTTAATGCCGACTTTATATTTTTTAGTTCCATTTTCAAAAATAACTGGATAATTTTATAAAATTATAAAATGTTTCCATATAGAAATTTAACTTTACTTAAAATATAAGAACTAATTTCAATAAAAAACCTTAAAACGATACAAAAAAAATTTAATAATTATAAACTCATTATCTTTCTTTAATATAAAACTTTTTAAATTACATTTATGAAGGTCATTTAAAATAAATGCAAATTATTTGAAAAATAATCAACTAATATTTTGTCTTTTGTATTATAAAATAAGCAATTTTAAAATTTTTAACTTCAAACATAATTATTTGTTTATTTATATTTCAGATAAAGTTATATTCATTTATTTTATTTAACTAAGAAAATAAATAAAAAAAAGTTTAACTAGTATTATTTTTTAAAAAAATTAAACATATTATAAGTTATATACTATTAGCAAAAGTTTTTTTTTCTTATTATAAATTTAACTTCCATAATTATTATAAAAATGAAAAAAAATTTTAAAA
>JAQGAW010004340.1:0-11044 GCA_034698025.1 Phthiracarus crinitus | reverse complement strand
AATGAATAAGAATTAAATAACGCGTTATTCAATAGTTAAAATATTAAGTCTGGTTTTTGAAGCGCAGCACTCAATTATGTTTTGAAGTTAAAATATTTATTTGAAGTTAAAATATTAATCTCCAGGTTATAGGAATCAAAGAAAAAATTAGGGATTTCCTGGCGAAATCCTAGCCTTTATAATATTGATACTGAATTTTTCTACAATATTTATAAGATCTGAAAGTTGTAATTTTTTGATTGCCACTTATTCTTACCTTTATTTGTTTGACTAAAATTCTTGTCGTTAGGATAATAAAATTATTTTTTAAAGTTATTTTATTTTTAAAATTAATTAACATAATCTAAACAAACTTTTTACGAGTTTTTGACTAAACGTCAAATAATAAAAATAATATGATCATTTTATTGGACAGGAAATTAATTAAATATTAACTTTACATCGTAACTGATATTATTTTGAAATAAATAAATTATACTCAAATAGTTAATTTTTAAATATTAATGATTGACTAATATTATTGGTTTTGTTTATTTTTTAAAATCTTTTAAAGTAATAAACTGCGAGGAATCGGAATATAATTATTTAAATCAATTACCAAATTCAAATATAAATGAACGATTAAATATAGTTGAATATTTGGCAAGCATTCAATCTAATGGATTGAAAGGTTATGTTCAATTTATTGTAAATGGAAGCGCGACTACTTTAATAAAAGCGCATATTTTTCAAGATTTTGGCGAAGAACTTTACACGTGGAAAATATATAGTTTTTCAGATATTTTTGGGGATAAACATTGTTCAATCCAGAACTTTGACGCAACTTTACTCAACACAGATTTGACTAAATTATTGGGTCCATTACCGACAGCTCAAGAGAAAGATTATATATTAGACGATTCTATAGAATTGGGCGAAACATTGATTGGACGGACTTTAGTATTGCAAGGAATTCAAAATGGGAAGACGAGTTGTGCCACAATTTTGCCAAATGGACCTAAACTTGTATATCAAGTGAATTTTTACTCACCTATAGTTGGAGTGGTTTATATAATTAAACAATTTAATTCTATAAACCTTTTATCCAATATTTATTATTCAAACGAAATTCGGAAGTTTTCGAAAAATAAATGGACATTAATAGTGGGTTCAAATGTGGATAAAGAAAATTTGAAATGTAATGCTTTTATGGGAATGCCTTTATCGAATGAAAATGTAAGAAAAAGTGTTTATAATTAAATAGATTAATGTATTAATTAGTTTTTAATTTTGTTTTTTTTTTCAAAATTTTTCATTTTATGAGTTTTGCTTTTTTCTATCAATCAATCAGAAACGAGTTTGAATGCGGAACTATCACTAAAAATTTTTAAAAATATACTCAAGTTTATCATAAGTAATTATGTAAAAAACTAATTTATTTAATATATTAATTGATTAGAGTAATGGTTTAATAAATATTGGAATGGATCCATATTCTGTGAACGGAAAATCTTACATTAGTGTCAAAAATTCATTAACTTTAGACACAGATTCCCCAATATATATGATTATATATAAAGAAGACACAGTCGATGATATACTTGGCTGCTCTCCTCTGCTTACCATTTGGACCAAAAAAGCAATTTCCAAATTTAATTACCCAGAGTTGAGCGGTTATATCGCATTTAGTCAGGAAACTCCATTCGATCCAACATTTGCCGAAATAAATATCGAACTTAACGAAAATGCGTACAGTTATGGTATCGACGAATTGCCTAAAATTATTCGAAGCAAAAACGAATCTTCGAGAAAATGTCCAAATATTAAAAGCATTATTTATAATCCTTTTAATATTTCTCCTTATTCTGTGCCAATGGAAGGACAAGGAACTAGTGATTTATATGCAGTCGGAGATTTGAGTGGAAAGTATGGTTCGCTTGGAAATAAAAGTTCGGAAAGCTTTCGCGTAATGGATTCCAACCTACCGCTATTCGGTAGGTTTAGTATTATTGGACGCGCTCTTGTGTTTTACACACCCGATGGTAACGTTATTGCGTGCTCTAATGTTGAATTGATGGCTACAAATATGACCACTGCATTCGCTACGTTTGATGACCCAATTCAGGGACAATTTATTTTTCGACAGCCAACACAAAACTGTAGCGCAGATACTTATGTTTATTTAGAAATATCTAAACCGGAAGAAGATAACTCTACGGAAACGCATAATCATTCCTGGTTTATACATCAAAACCTTATAACTCCAGGTTTAGTACAAAAATACATTTCCAGTCATTTTTAATTTTATTTAATACTATAATCGAAATGTGCTAAACTTAATTAGTAGGCTTATATTTAGGCTTCACTTTACTATCACAATAAAAGTATGAGCTTATAAATTTGAGATTATATGTCTGTCATTGTGTCACACCTCAGTGGATCAGACTTTCCACGAAAGTTGCTAAAGCGGTTATTAGATGTTCCGTTCAGTAAGATGTGAGGGATTAAATGCATTTTTCGCAAAATATAAAATGTTTAGGTAATGTTCGTAAAGCACAAAACTTGTCGATCAGATGTTTTAGAATCAGAACCCAACATTCAAATTTGTAGAGTACACGACCAGTTTCCTACATTTAGGATACCAGTATATACAAATAATTCTTAAATTAATTTTTATTGAGTTTTCCTAAACTAAATAAAATTTTATACAGTACATGTTCAGTAATTTTTCGAGGTTTCTACTATTTTTGATGTAACGAGAAAAAAGTTTCGAAAAGTCATAATACGGTAGTTTTTTGACAACAAAATTTAATGAATATTTTATTTTTTCAATGAGATTTTTAATTATAAAAATAACTTTAAATTGGCTTAAAAAACTCTAATTTTACCAAGAATTTCAGATTAACCTATGAATATTTTTTTTACAGAAGATGACAATTGGAGTACAATGAATTGTTTAGCGGCGGGTTTACGTTACAATCCAGACAATGTATCAAATAATTGCTTATACGAACGTGACTGCACTCCACTCACACCGCAAAGATGTGAAATGGGCGACACTTCTACCAAATTAGGAAATATTAATATCCCCTTATATAAAGTATCGGAAGATGGAGAGCTAGACATTGGCAAATATTTTTTTACCGATGTTTATTTACCTCTTTGTGGGCCAAATAGTATCATTAAAAAATCATTAATCATAAACAAAGAAAATTTTGGAAAATCCGCGCTCGCATGCGCTAATATTATTGAATACAAACCAAAGATTAAATCAAAATAAACTATTAAACTGATCTCGTATTTCTTTGAAAAATCATAATATCATAAAATTGTCACTTAAAGATAAAATGTATGGATCTATGTATGAAATTATATTATATAAGTTGAAAATTAATATAATGATCAAACAAATCTCTAAATGTTATATTAAGATAAGAGAAAATGTAAATTTTTAAACAAATTTCACTGAAAGGTTAATCAATGAGAGAAATTTTAATTAGACATTAATAAATAATTTTTAATTTGTTTTTATTTACAGAGTAGTTCATTAATTTATAAATAAATATAATATACTTGTAGTAAAAAAGTTTAATTTTAATGAAAAAATTATAGCTTATTGCGCAATATGATGGTTTAATCCGTAAGTTATATAAGCTTATGTTTAAAATTCGACGTTAAAGAATAAGTAAAATACTAGCTAATTTGGCACGAGTTACGTCTAATTCTATAAGTGTAATAAAACCAGATCACTAGATGTCGCTATAATTTATACTAATGATAGAAAAAACGCGCCACGAGTTGCAATGTGCTGCTATACTGATGCTGTATCGAACTGTTTATGCGTGCTATGATATGATGGTGTGCTGCGATAATTATGCGGTGTTATGTTATGTAATGTATTGTGTTGTCAACATTAATGGATAGAGAGTAACGAAGAAAATGTGTTTTTCTTTTATTAAATTCTAATCGTTTTGTACATGTGTTTCATTTGTTTTTAAATTTACGTTACAATTAATTTCATTTATTTATTTATTTATTTTATAATTGACGATCAATTTATCGCTTCATTTTTCGATAATTTTCTGTTTAATTTCAGTTTATATTTTATACCAAAATTATATTTTTCATAAGTATAATATAAATACAGCTTTTATTATAAATAAATATAACAATAATCATATAAATGGCAAACGATTTTCAGCAGATTTTAAACAATCTGTTAAACACTGATAATGACATTCGCTCTAAAGCTGAGGTAATCTTTTAAATACATATTTAAATATAATCACATTAATATTATGTTTATTTATAACTTAGGAATTGTATGAAACAATCAGCGCTTCAGATAGAGTTCAATATTTATTGCAAACTATAATCGATGAAACGAAAGACGAAGAGGTATTGTATCATTTTTCGTATTTTCCAATTT
Source organism: Phthiracarus crinitus (assembly GCA_034698025.1). Taxonomy (NCBI): domain Eukaryota; kingdom Metazoa; phylum Arthropoda; class Arachnida; order Sarcoptiformes; family Phthiracaridae; genus Phthiracarus; species Phthiracarus crinitus. The sequence continues at coordinate 6,636 of JAQGAW010004340.1, read as the reverse complement.
TATTTATATTTTTTAAATTTTTCCTGTTAAATGTTTTTATGCTTACGTATGACATCAATTAGATGTCAATGAATTATTTTAATAATACTGCATTTTATTACTAAATTCTTAATTATGATTACTTTTATTTATTAAAATTATTGTGTTAGCAAAATAGGTCTAAAACTTATTCAAAAATTATTTGGTTAAAACCTCGTTTAAAAACTTCTAAATTAGTATTGAAAACTTTTTAAGTAAATTAAATCTTTTTTATCGTTTACTATTTTTATAACGTTAGCTTATTTTGTTACTCGTATTCTCTGACCTTTTACCCCATGGGGGATAAAGTCAGTTTCAGCGACAGTGGGGTAAAAGCTCAAGCTTATCCCCCATAGCAACAGCTAGTTTTTTAAAATCGTGTAGTTTTAGCTTATACCCCATGGGGCAAATGCCTATTATCGATACTTAGATTTTATCCCATGGGGTATAAGCTTGAGCTAATCCCCATAGTTACGTTAAGTTTTCTGAAAACCTTAAGATCTAGCTTATCCCCCATGGGGTAAAAGGTCAGGAAATACGGTATGCTCTATATATTCATTTTCTTATTTTTTGCATCTTTGCATTTTTTGCATATTTTAGCAAATAGTCGTATTCTTTTAACATATACTGTAGGTTATAAAACATAGGGTCAGACCCAGAAGTGGGTAGTATTTTAAAATTATTGGGTCATACGCTTTAGCAAAATTAACTATGGTATTATTCGTCTTTAATATTTTGAGTTTCCATAATATGTAATTATAATATCAATTTATCTGTTTTTGATTTTTCAAGTATTAAATGGACAAATAGAGATTAGCTTTGTCTAGTTTTCCAATCATTGATAATCAAAGTGATAAAGATATTTATTATAAAGTTTGGTCGCATCACGAAAAAGTTTGAGAATACTAAGCTTATAACTTTTGAAAATAAAAGTAACTAATTTGCATTTGATAATAAAATGAACATTTACTTTATTTGTTAAGGTAAGACCATTTGTGGTCTAAATCCTTCCAATTAAAGGCAATTTTGAAATTCAGTATCAATTTTTTATGAGGGTTATTGAAATATTAAGCTATTTTTTTAAATTTAATAAAATTTCTTTTTTACAAAACTCTTAATTGTATTGTTTTATTATCTTTAATAGTCATTTTCTCAATACTTGTTTCATTGTTTTTGTTAAGGTGAGACAACTCTCAGCTGTGTTAATGAGAAGAGTTATTTTTAGCAGTTATAATGATATCGTTAAAATTGTTTCGCCTCAAGTCATCGAACAAATCAAAAATGAAATACTTTTATCGATTCAAAAAAATATCAGTCAATCATTGAGAAGAAAAGTGTGTGATATTGCGGCAGAAATTGCTAAAAATTGCATCGGTATTTATATTAACCAATAAATCGTTACAAATATAGTTATTTAAATAAATCAATATTAGACGATGACGGCAACAATTATTGGCCTCAGTTTTTAACGTTATTGTTTGATTCGGCAAATTCTAATAGTTATCAAATAAAGGAGTGCGCACTTTTAATGTTTGCGTAAGTTATATGACTATTAATTTAACAAATTTATTTACTGTATAGAAACTTATTTTAAAACTTTCAATAATTAGTACCTAATATTGTTTTGAGTGACTCTTCAATCAAAATAACTGTACTCAATATTAAATTGATTGTTTACGTACCGGTATTTGCTAAATGTTTGTATTAATGAAGTAATTTTTCCATTTAAACGTATGATTATAGCTCAGTTCCAGGCGTTTTTGGAAACCAGCAAAACAGATACCTTGATGTGATAAAGCAAATGCTTACTCATTACTTATGTGATAATTCTGCTCCAAATGATGTAAGCTTTATATATCATTTACTGAATATGACGATGTTTTCTATTTAGTGTTTATTAAGTTCGACATGCATTGAAAATATTACTTAATTTTAAACGTTTAGGTTAAAATAGCCGCAGTTAAGGCTTTAGCCGCGTTTATTCTTGCACACGAAAGTGAAAAACAAATAATTAAGCACATGAGTGACTGCGTCTTACTAATGATGGCAGTGATGTCCAAATGTATTGAAGATGAGAGCGATGACTCTCCACTCAAATCTTTTATAGAATTGGCAGAAAAATGTCCACAAATACTGCGTTCTCAGTTTGAACCTCTTGTTGAACTTTGTTTGAAAACATTATCAAACTCCGAAAAACCAGATTCTTGGAGACATCTTTCTCTAGAAATCGTCATATCTTTGGCTGAAAACGCACCTTCAACTGTTCGAAAACGCGGTTTACCTTATCTCTCGCCATTAAGTAAGCAGATTTTAATTTTGTTTAATAATTTCTAAAGATGATACAAAAAAGTCTGAAATTAATTTTTTGCTCACTTTCGCGAGCTTTATATTTGAAATTTTGTAATTAGTATACGCATACCCTTTAACTTAATTATTAAACTCTTGAGTTAATATTAGTTAATTTGTTTCGTTTCTAAAAGTGAACTTCAACTCTATGTTTGTAAGATAATTTTGTAAACATTTATAGTTTCTCAATTGCTTTTAATGATGACTGATTTGGAAGATGACCCTAATTGGGCTTTAAGTGATCAAAATGATGATGAAGATGATGATTCAGAAAGGTTTGTTTTAGACATAGTAAGGCTTATACCGTATTAATGTTAATAATAATGTTTATATATTTAAATGATAGTAATTCAGTGATAGGCGAGAGCAGTCTCGATCGTCTTGCGTGCGCTATTGGAGGCAAAGCTGTACTTCCATTAACGATTAATATAATATCTCAGATGTTACAAAATGCCGATTGGAAGCATAGGTTTGCTGCATTGATGGCGATTTCTGCTGTCGGCGAAGGATGTCACGATCAGATGACTCCGCTTTTGAATCAAATAGTTGACGCAATTATTCCATTTCTTACTGATATGCATCCTAGAGTTAGATATGCTGCGTGTAATGCTTTGGGACAAATGTCAACTGATTTTACACCAAATTTTGAGGAGACTTTTCACATGAAAGTGATACCAGGATTGCTTTCATTGCTGGATGATTACGAAAATCCAAGGGTTCAGTCTCACGCTGGCGCTGCTCTCGTCAACTTTTTTGAGGAATGTCCGCAAAAAATTATTACTAGTTATTTAGAGCCTATTGTAATGAAAATTGAACAAGTCTTAAATGTCAAAGTGAAAGAAGTATTGAATATTGAATTTTAAAATTTTATTGTCGATTTTATTACCATATAATTTTGATTTTAGTTAATGGAAAGGGGAACCAAATTAGTTTTGGAACAGATTGTCGTCACATTAGCCTCATTGGCTGATTCTGCTCAAGAAAATTTTCATATTTATTATGACAAGTAATTACGAAAAATCAATTTCATATTTATTGAACAAATTTCTATTATATTAAGATAATATATTTTATTTTGAAGATTTATGCCATGTCTCAAATTTATAATTCAAAACGCAAACAGTAAAGAATTGAGGCTTTTAAGAGGAAAATGCATTGAATGTATTAGTCTTATTGGTTTAGCAGTTGGAAAGGAGAAAGTTAGTTGAAAACTCGGTCATTACCGTAGCTTGTATATCGTGCAGTAATTCATACTACTTTATTGTTTAGTTTTGTTCAGATGCCGGCCATATCATGAATATGTTACTTCAGACTCAAACGGGCGAAATTCAATTGGAAGACGACGATCCACAGGTTTTTTCCATATCCACAAACTCTTGTTATTTGTTATAATAATTTTTATTTTGTAGTTATCTTATATGATATCCGCGTGGGCGAGGATTTGTAAAATATTAGGCCCTGATTTTGAACCTTATTTGCCATATGTTATGAGTTCAGTATTGAAAACTGCATCGATTAGGATAGAAGTGGCTCTACTCGACCGTTAGTTTCATTATTTCCATATTTAACTTTTATTTGATTTTATTAAATTATTTTATAGAAGATGACATGAAAGTTGTTGAAGAGGATAATGACTGGCAATGCGTGAATCTCGGCGATCAAGTAATTATATTTTATATTTTTGTTTCAAGATACCATATATTCTATATTTTGTAATTGTTAATCGGTTTTATTAGCAAACATTTGGCATTAAAACGGCTGGTTTAGAAGAAAAGGCGACTGCGTGTCAAATGCTTGTTTGTTATGCCAGAGAATTAAAACACGGTTTTGTTAATTACGTTGAAGAAACTGTTAAAATTATGGTCCCAATGCTAAAGTTTTATTTTCACGATGATATCCTTTAAATTATATTTTTTTTTAAAATTTATCTTAATTCTAAATTATATTTATTTTCCTTTATCGTATTTTTAATTTCTAATTACGTGTGAGAACAGCTGCAGCCGAAAGTTTACCATATTTATTAGACTGTTCTAAAGTTCGTGGCGATACGTATGTCTATGATCTGTGGAATTTTATATATCCAGAACTTTTGAAAGCAATCGAAGCCGAGCCAGAAAAAGATGTTTTATCCGAATTAATGAGTTCTTTATCAATGGTACCGTAATTTGATTTTTATTCCATAAATGATTGATATCTAATTAGAATTGTCATTATTTTAGTGTATAGAAAAATTAGGAAATAATTGTCTCAATGAACAACAATTGCATGATTTAATCAAAGTATTAGATACTCATTTTAAAGAACACTTTGAACGTCACCTCCAAAGAGAAGAAAAACGAAACGATGAAGACTATGACGACGGAGTGGAAGAGACTCTCATTGACGAAGTAAATCAATGATCAATATTCATATATACTGTATAATTAACGCATATAAATATTTTAATTTTAGGACGACGACGATGTTTATATATTAAGTAAAGTCGCAGATGTATTACATTCGCTTTTCGTTGCATACAAGGAAAACTTTTATCCATACTTTGATCTACTTTATCCTCATTTTCTGTATTTAACGGTAAGTAGTATTATTAATGTTAATATTAAATAATTGGCTTGACTTCGATCGCACCAAATTCATACTCAGATCATTATGCAATATAAGCTTATATTTTGTTATTCATTGTTTTATTTTCGTAACTCGTTTTTAGCTATTGTTGTCTGAAACGTACCTAATAAAAGGTAGAATTCTTTAATTTAACATTTCCACTTAAAATCTTTACTATAGTAACGTAATAACAGACATAATTAATGCTTAATATAATGACAGATAGAAATAGAGTATTCTTATCATTGAATTCGGTTATAATCGATTGAGTTAATTTGAGTAATGAGTATTATATGGTTAAATTGATTGTATTTGTTAGTCACCGGGCAGACCGTGGACAGACCTTCAATGGGCGATTTGCGTTATCGACGATGCTATAGAACACGGTGCTCAACATTGCGTCAAATATCAACATTTCTTTTTGCCTTTGCTGTTATCTGGCATTCAGAACACGCACGCAGAGATTAGACAAGCGTCGTGTTATGGTTTAGGTGTTCTCGCAAAGTTTGGCGGACAATCATTTGCTAAAACATTCTCTGGTACTATTGTCACGTAATTTTGCAACATATATTTAAAAATGTAATTATTATTGATTTATAGATTGTTTGCCAGTATTAATTCAATTAATACAAGATCCCAACTCACGTTTGGCCGAAAATATAACCGCCACTGAAAATGCAATTTCGGCCGTAACTAAAATAATTCAATTTAATAATAGTCATGTATAACGATATTTGCATTTTATTCTCTCATTTATATTAACTTAAATAATCGATTTATTTATAATTGATTTTTACATTTGAATAAAGATTGATATCGATAGCATTCTTCCGTTATGGTTAAATTGGTTGCCAGTTTGGGAGGACGAGGAAGAAATACCTCACATTTATGGCTTTTTATATAATTTACTTGAACGGTAAGTTTTACTTAAAACTAATTATATGATTGAGATTATTTTAAATTACTTTTAAATATTGTTCTAGTAATCATTCAGCCATATTAGGAGTTAATAATAGCAATTTGCCTCATATTGTTTCGATAATCGCCGAAATATTCGCTCGAAATGTGATCGACGCGAAGAGCGAATTAGGACTTAAATTAATTTCTTATATTCAATATATTAAAGTAAATATGACTTTAAATAATTTATTAAGAAATATCGCATAACATGTTTGTTGTTTTACAGAATAATGGCACAAACTTTTCAACTTATTATCAACGACTAAATGCTGAAAAACAGCACGCATTAAATCAAGTTTTATCTAATTAGTTATTTTATTTATAATTAAGCTTATCATTTAAAATACAATGAACTAAAATAAAATTTTCAATTAATATTTTGTATCAAATTTTTTTAAATACTTGTTTCGTTTGAAAAATTGGGATACTTTTAATTTTATGGTTAGATTTTATTTTTATTAGAAAACATACAGTATATTAATGAATGCGTAATTTTCACAAGTTTTATGCAAAATTAGTTGTTTAGTTAACACCAGTTGTACTTACCGTATTACCTGACATTTTACCCCAAATGGGGCAAAAGCTCAAGCACGACGAGGGGTGGGGTAAAAGCTCAGTCTTATGCCCCATAGCAACCAGTAACTATCGAAATCGAATTTACCCCATGGGGTAAAAACAAAGTGTTAATAATAGATTAATTCTCAGCTT
>JAQGAW010004339.1:0-11045 GCA_034698025.1 Phthiracarus crinitus | reverse complement strand
GGAAGAGAACCCATAACTGGTTTGGATGCTATTTTCAATATGTAAAGTTCTACTTTCAAAGTTAAAACCCTGTAACTTATTTTACTTATTTTCTTTATTTTTGTAATTTTGTTATTTTAAATATTATATATATTATGATATTAATCAAAATATTAAAGTTTTAAAAATGTTAATCGTTTAGAATTCAATTTGAATTTAACAAAACTTAATACAGTATTTTTTATTTGATTTATATTTGTATATATTTATTCATTTCGAATTCATTATATGGTTATACTAGTGATCGCATCCAACGTTTATAAAATAGATAAATATTTCTATGGCAGGGTTTCAATATATTTCAATGGCAATTATGATTATTGTAAATAAAACCATAGCTTACTAATATTTTGGGCTTTTTTGATTTTGCAAGTATTTATATCTAACGGTAAAACATATTTTTAGTGTTAATTGTAATTATTAAAGTAAATTTAAAAGATTAATTGTAATCATACATCAGATGTCTCCACTTAAGGGTGGCTGCGATCACTAAATAGTCTAATATAGTAGACTATAACCCATTTTATTTTGAATTGATGTTTGAACGCCGTCTGGTGTGCACTCAATCAATCAATAAATTCAACTCTTACTCATTATTCGTGAGTTTTAACACATTAATCATTGATTACTAAGAGTTCAATCAATTTTGAACTAAATTTCGCAAAAACGATATATCAGTGATTGAACTGTTAGTAATGTTAGTAATCGATGATTAAGAGTTCAAACTCACGCATAATCACTGATAAAGTTGAATCAAATAAAAGCTCATCATTGAGTGATAGCTATCGACAGATATGGTGCGCATGTAAGACAATGAAGTGCATGAATAAGATTGCTATACACAACACAACACAACAACATATAGTAATTAGAGTAACATTAAATTGATTTAAACTCAATCATAAACTTTATTATTTCAGTTTAATGTAATAATGATGTAATCAAATATAAATTCAAACTAACATTTAAGAAATATATATATATATAGCTTATATATAAGTTATTATAATATATAATTTACACTAACTTTGTAGCAAAAAATGTGAGCAAAATCGAGTTCAAAATAAATTATAAATAACAATCCAAATCACATGAAATAAAAATCCGAATTTATGCTAAGACTCACAAATCTTACAAATCACTGAAAACTGATATAAATTAAAGTTAAAGTAAGTGCCAATTAGTTGACGCTAAATTGCTGGACACCTCCAAAGCGTGAGCTATCTGTTCAGGGATGCCGTGTCTGAGCCAAAGCCGATGCAATTCAGCGTACGATGACTGACACAAATGCAATGGATTTCCGCGAACCAATCCCTGTCAACAACCCATACATACATAACTTATAATAGTTGTTATTAACATTAGTTTCAGTTTCTTATACCTGATCTGTTTCTCCATACTCGTCGATATAAGGAGGCGCTAAATAGCATCCTGTAAAACACCAAATAACAACGTATAATACGATATAACAAGTTTATAATTTGGAATACCTTTTGTTTTTCCAGCCAATAACAGAATTTTGCAATCTCTTATTCGCAGAAACACTCCGATACCAGCGCCGCAAGAATGTGTATGATTAGTACAGGCGCCAACCATTGTTGTTTCCAATTCAGTTTGACAGCAATAACTTTGCGAACATAGAATAGTACCACAAACCAAACACATTGTGGGAGATCTGCTGTCATCGCCATCAGAATTAGGACATGTGAACTGCGATACGCTGTTTATGAGATCACTGTAATCATTTGGTAAAGCAATCAAATAGTTAACACTGTGCGGTTGTATTATCAATTTAGGTGGAGGTTCGACAATAGACGAAACTGATTCCTGATTCTGACTCAATATCAAGTTAACTCTTGGATGTCGACACCAATTCATCGCCAATTGTCGCAATGACTGGCACTCAAGTAATTGCGAAAGATTTGTCGGTAAACCTAAATATTGGCAAAGAATATTGTATTCGAGGTTTGGGTGCAATAATTCGAATTTGTCTTTGAGTCGCGATGGCGGCGCGACATTCGTCAGAAAGTGAAAGTAGAGTGCAGTCGATCGAAGAAAAGGCAATAAGTTTGACTTAAGAAAATACTCGATTTGTGATACATTTGGTGATGCGTTATATGGCGTTAAACCAGCAGCTATTATAACATCCGAGTAGAAAGTTAATAGAAAATCGCCTCCATTTCCATTATTTTGACTATCAATTTCGATTTCCATCGGTTCATCAATATATTTGTCCGTTTTATGTGTCAATATTATCTAATTTAATTAAAATTATAATTACTATTTTACGCATAAAGATATATTTATCTAATTTAATTTAATTTAATTAAAAATATTTTATGAATAAACATTTTCTTTTGAAAGATTAAAAATGAGAACATTAATAACTTGTGTGTTAAAAACTTTAGGATATATTTTAAGGAAATGTCATTATCACAAAGTAAGCTCATATAGAATTCTAATTAACGTTAGATTGTAATTATTTGTTTTGTTTTAAATAATTATTTTTCACAAAACATTATACCAGTTTTTAAATCATCATATCTAAACAATAACTCGCTTGAGAACAACGCTATTTCAATTATAAGAACTAACACGTACTGTAAGTTAATTTCTTAGTGGAATTATTTTGTTTCGAATATGAAGCAAACTTTAGAAATGAATTGTATTTAACGAAAGCGCTGTTTATTTCAGCTTAAAATTTATATAAATTATTCATTAGTTTAAAGTATTATCGGGACAGGATTATACATTTTTATTAAAAGGACATTCACACCTCATCTGAGAATATACGATATGCATACTCTTTTGCTTACTTTAATATAAATTCAAAGAATGGAATAACACTTAATTCAAGAATTGAGCAATTAATGTTAAATTTGTAATAAAAATGAAATGATTTACCTGAACCATATGAAAAACTAATAATAATAATATATAATTTTTGTCGGACACGTTTCCAAGTGGCACAGAGTAAAACTTGTTTCCCTCATCGCTATTGAACAGATAAAGCGATGGCGTAGTGATTATTAACGAGACAAGAGTAGAGAAAGGGTCGATATCGAGACAGCAGTTTGAACTCGAAACATGAAAATCATTGACGAGAAGATAACGCAGAATTCTTATGCAGTGACTCTTAATAACCGCTTCATTAAAAACGACAACACTCGATCCAATATAGCGAACCAGAGCTCGTAAACAATTGTACTTTCGTGACGATAGATCACCAAAAATTGGTTTGTTTTCTAAACGCAATATACGTTCGATTGAGTGAATAGTGTAAGCGCAAGACCAGTATGACACTAGAGATAGACGATCGTCATCGATATTCGAATTCGGCGCTATATTTATATTTAGCGATATCTGTATGAAGAAAATTGAAAAGTAATTTTCGTTTCGTATTACCGTAACATGATTTAACATCAAAATCGAAATTACGCAGTATTTATTTATCTAACAATATTCTTCATTTGTCAATGAACTAAAACTGAAAATTAATACTTACAGAATAGATAGCTTCAGAAAATTTTTTCATAACTTCGACAAATGACTTTGAAATTTTTTCAGTTTTAATAATATTTTCTTTATATTCATCAAAGAGTTTTTCAAGCGCTTCTTTGGCTTCAAATGGAACGGAACTTAAAATATCATTCAATGACTGAGGCATAAAACGGCAAACGAATTTTTCTCCTGTTTCTACTGACAAATGAAAAGTACATTATTATCAATAATTAATTGTATGCATGAATAAGCAAACCATTCATCGAATGATCTCTAATCCATTGTGGATTAGCCTTTTCCACAGCTGCATGCAAGCCTAGCAGCCAATGAGATAACGGAATATTCGATCGTTTGTCCTGTTTTTTAATTTCCTTATTCAATAAGGGAATAATAGGTATAACAGAATTACTCAAACACTCGCAAAGCGGGCAAAGAAATTCATTTCTATCGACATCGAAACTAACGTGTCTCCCATATCTGATTGGACGTCGTTTTTCTTTAGCCAGAACTGATTCAAAAAACTTTTTCCAACAATCACTATGCATAACGTGTCCGCATGTGCTTATGTGAGGTCCGAAATATAAATCAGAGCTAATCAAAAGTGGATCAATATTTTCGCTATCAGTCCACTGCTTTCTGTCGCGATTCTTTGACAAAACGGTTGAGCGCTGAACAAATGCCGATAACACCATACATCGACCAGTAATCGTTACTTCTTGCTCTTCCCTGCAAAGAATACACGTATGAACTTCGCTCAAAAATGTCTTTCCTCTTTGATTTTCTCCAACTGAAATCGGGTCAACGGAAGATGCGACTATACTTGTGGTATCCATCATACAATCAGATCCAGAGGCTCCTTCACTATCCTTAAAAAACTCTGCGTGTTCTTTAATAAAATTTTTTTGCATAGCAGACATTTGAGCCATAATTCTTTCCCTTCTGGCAGCAGCCACTTCTGCATTTCGCTTCCTTTCGTGTTTGATTTTAGAAACATTTTGATTTTCTAATTGATAAGCGGTTTCCTCCATTTTCACGTCCAATATCTCATTTGTATTTGGTTTCCTCAAAACTTCACCAAATTTTCTCAAAACCCATTTCAACAAGTCTTTGTGAATATCGATTCTCGAACAAATCGGTCGATTAGAACATTCTTCCAAAAGAGATATTATACCAGAAGTTACGCATTTATTGGCGAAATCAAAACCAGGAATCGTTCCTTTTAGCTGTTCGTGTAAAGCAACTCCAATTATATGCAGCACTTTTTCGAACTGAGTTTCAGAGAAGGAAACGGCGTGAAGATTACAAGTTCTCTTCAATACAATATTTATTACGTGTAGCAAAACATCACATTCAAGTAATGATGTTATAGCCGAGAATTGAGGAGCAAAATCGGGAGGAATAGGTGGAGGACAACAAATCAACTCTTCTTCGTTCTGCTTTTTCCGTTTTATTTGAACTTCTTCGGCGCAAGACTGATCTTGTCGCGTATAATGATAGAAAAACGGATTAAAATTTTTGTAAAAATCAGGCTTCAGCTCGTATTTGCCAGTATTAGAGGTAGGAGTAGGTTTGCGAAATACAGCCACTTCTTTAATGATACTCTCTATACTTGTCTGATAAGCATGCGATTCTTTTGGTAAATATTTTACTAATTCTGAATGAGTCATCGCTTCCATAGAAAGCCATTGAATTATTTCATTCTTAACTTTATCTTCAACAGTCACTTTTCCCACTCCAGGAACGTATCGTTCAGATACTATTATTAGAATTAGTCCTAAAAACTCTTCCACGAGAGAAATGGTTTGGCGAACGTAATCTTCTTCGGGTTTGCGATTCACTCCTTCGTAGTTATCTTTAGCCCAAAATAGCAAACTAAACTTATTTAAAACATGTATTAGATATTCATTAGGATCAGATCTTGCGGCACCAATTTGTAGCATTAAAATATCGCGATCAAACATTTCATCCCTAAGTCTCACGTTATGATAAAAATAGATCTGATTTACCAGCGAATACCCGTTTCTTCTCCACATTCCAGCTCTGAACTGAGCGATCATTACTTGAGTTCTTAGCGGAAATTCCATCAATTGCATCGGTGTTGGCTTTTTATCAACTAAAAAGTTTGGTTCGTTATAATTAAGATCATATTTTCCTAATTGTAATAATAATCCAGCAACGAGTCGAGTGAAAGGCAAGTGAATCGTAACTGGCATTGAAGACACGTCATAATCGAGACATGTTGCGCGATAACCATTCAATTCCCATTCAGTTGTCGGACAATTACTAATAAAATCAGTTAACACTTTTAAAGTATATCGCAATGACTTAATAAGAGTTGATCGATCAGATGAACACCACTCAATAATTGATGCAACAATTGGAGCCAATTTAATCCTATTGAAAACTAAATTAATATTTACTTAAAATAATTAATTAATATTTACTGTAAATTAATTCCAGTTTCCCATTCGGCTTCGAATTCAACGTGTTGTCCAACCTATAAAATATAAAATAATTAGTGAATACCAGCAAAATTCATACGAATTTATTTATAGTTACCTGACGCACAACAGCATCCATACCCTGCATCCACTTTAACAAATCGATAAGAGATGTTACACCGCATAAGAAATTCTTCCTCAAGTCATCACTCCATTCAATCGGTTTAACTGCTAATAAATACCTTAAATCGGCTAAAATATACTGTGCTCTGCGAAACGCTATAATAGCGGAATGGTTTCGCTCAAAAGCTAACTTTCCCTCGTGGTTCCTATGCTGACCACATTCAGCCAAAAATGATTTTAACAGCACAACGATCGCATTTTCCTCCGCTATCAATGCATGTGCGAGCGATGGCACTGTATATAACTGTACAGACAATGAAGTTATTGATACTGTGTGTTCGTGATCGTCCAAAATAAAATCTTTCATTAAAGAACCATAATTTCTAGTGAATATTTTCGCGAATTCTTTTTTACTCTTGGTTTCCATTAATAAACCAGTAATGAATAACTGGTGCCACTGATTTCTCATAGATTTCCAGAGCTGTGTGTCGGCTTTCATTATACGCTCCAATAAAACCACACTCGAGTTATTACTGGCATCGCTTTCATTAATGTCTTTATACATAAGAATTTCGGCAAAAATAATTCTGAATGCCTCACAATAACCAAGAATTTGCTGCAACCAAGTTAACAGTCGAGTGGCAAATGTTTGGTGCGCCACAACATCGGTGTGCATCACATCCACGCGCAATGGCTTACTGTTATGTCGCGATGTTATCTTTTCGATCATTGTCTTAACACTGCTGCAGATTTCAAATGAGGAACACTTAACAATACTTCTTCCTTCTCTATCAATAGTTGTCGCATAATCTGTGGCTTCTTTTTGTTGGCAATCAATAGCACGACTTAATGTAGTGATTACTTGCTCATAGGTATGCACCTCATCGTTGAATAGCATCGTTACAAACGTTTCATTAGATTCCGAATCTTCAACGCTATATTGCAAATGCTGTGGAAGTTTAGTGTTTAGATTCCACGTTAGCATTTCGAAGCAATACAGCAGAACAGCTTTTATCACAAGTGTCGCGCGATCGACAACACAAACCAATTCAGTTGGAACTCTTTTCAACGCATTGCTATCATTTGACTCCGAAGACACTCCTTGGATGTGAACGTCACAAAATGGGTTTGTCTTCCATGCTTCTAATTATGTCGAATGTTTATCATATTAATTAATATTTAATATTAGTAAATTAAATTTCTCGCTAACCTTTATCACCGCAATCACAAAAACCCGAACCGCCGAGAGATGTGCTCATCTTATAGCGATGATTCTTATGAACACTAATTATATTTTTAATTATAAATTAATAAACAATAAATATCTATGCAAACTTTTTGTTAAATTTATAATTTTTATTTATGCATGAATTAAGAAAGAATAACAGTTACCTATTTCTGAAACAATCGACACACAGCACACACGTTGGGTCTAAACCGCAATCACGACACGAATACGTGGGTTCGCCAGACTTGAAAACTCGACCACAAAGAGTCGGCGGATCATCGATTTGAGCCAATTTATTGAAAATGGTTTCGTGAGTGTGAACACCGGTTATGAATCGTTCCAATGGTACTAACAATAGGTTACGCGCTCTCTGTTCGTCGTATACTATGTTAAGACAATCGGTGTTCAATTGATGCGAATATATTTTGGGAACATTTGCAGCCCAATAGCGATACAATTCTTTCACATCCATTACGTGACAATTAAACCGTTTGAGCCATTGTTGCGCCAAATCGTCTTCAGTGTGCGAACTCACTGTCGTATAACTATCTATAATATCGTTGTCACACATCGTTTACGCAATAATCTATTTATATTAATAGCAGCTGATCTGATCAATGGTCACAAACGCCATATTAATGATATAATCATTAATTTTTCAATGTAAATAAGTAACAAAATAGATGTCGCTATCATATCGTATACGGTTTACGATTTCCGTATTTACCGTTTATGTTTTGTACAGTTTAGCTAACGGTTAAAACATTAATGTTGTTTGAGGTTAACTTGAGGGGTAAAACCGATAGGTTTTTTTATCTGTTCGGTTCGGTACCAATTCTCTAATACTCGGTCGGCTTCAATAATCTTACTATCGGTTAACCCGATAATAAATTTTCGTTTAAAAATTAAAGAAATCAATTTAGTTTTACCAAATCTTAAAGATTATTAATTTTCGCTACAAATTTAATGTTTTCAATTATTAAATATTTTTTTAGAATTTTTAATTGTCGGTTTTAGGGTTATTGGGTTTCTTATCGGTCCGTTTCGAGTATAGTTCACATTTATTCGCGGTTCGATTCGAGTTTTAAATGTGTCGGTTCGGATCGAATAAATGCTATCCAAAATGCTACACATGTTTATTAAATTTATTCCTTATGACAATATAAAGAGCAGTAAAATAGTTTGTTTGTAAATATATGTAAGTGTATGCTTACGTTTGATATTATCTGAGTAAACAAATAATTTATAGATTTGTTTTCGATTGCATCGTTCATAAGGAGAGACAATACTTTTTCGGACTAAAAACTAATGAAAAGCGGACGGATTATCAGAATTAAAAGCTAAAAGTCTGACTAAAAACACGGAGAAAAAAATTTATAGATTCTATGATAAATTTTTAAGTTTTTAAGGCATATTTTATTTTTTTTACTTATTGTCTAATTTTTTAAAATTTATGAAAAATGTTTTAATAAATTTTTAAAACTATTGACTTGAAAATTTTTTTATAATTTTTGGTTAAAAATGTTAGTGTCTCAAAAAGTCCTCGGATTTCAACGATAATTTATTTAATGAATTTAGTTAAATTCGGAAAATCCGCCAAAAAAGCGGATTTATAAAAAAAATTGGTCATAACTCGTATTTATCGGACTAACAAATTAATCTAATTTTAGTTGTTATGTGATAATATGTGCATTTTTTTCAATTTCCGCTAAATTAGAGTAATAAATTAACAGTCGGATTTTCCGAAAAATATTGTCTTTGACGATTATAAAGTGTGACAATTTAAGATCTTTAACGTAACGTAATGTCAGCGTTAAAGATCTTAAATTGTCACACAAATTTTACGATTAATAGTTTAAAACTAAAAAGTAATAATTATTTTTAATATTGTTTATCAAATTTAAATACATATACTTAAACGTGTAATCAGTATTAATAAAATAAATTTAAATCAAAATCAATTTAACCGAATATTAAACATGATCCTAATAAACCTAAAAGCTTTTGAAGAGTTAGATGTTCATTAACGTACCTTAACCTTAATTGTATGCCATTGTAAATATATCTTCATAGGGCAACCAATAGAAAAATAGCTTACAATTTGGTTAATTAAAAATAGGGGCTTGTTTTACGCTCAGTTTGTTTGGTTAAAAACGTTAATTTCAATCGATAAATGAAATACGAAGAATACAAAAACATTTCTTATCATTTTTAGCTCACTTTGTATAGATTTGAAATCACCAAATATCTGTAAACACGTCTGTATTTACTGTATTATAAAGCGATTTTAGGCCAAAATTAGGGTCAAAGTGAGTGCATTACGGTATGGGTGTTTGTAAACACTTATAATATAATACTTTAGATTTAGAATAAACATTTTATTTTCATAAAAGGCTAACTATTCTAAATTACATGATCAAATAATTATTAAACTTTAATTAGCAATTTGTGCGGCATTACTCTGAAAAGCACTGAATTCAGATAACTTGACGCACTTATTAGAATCACTATTAAATTTAGTTCGATTTAAATTTTTCGCTCTTTTTCTTAAAATAGAATAATCAAACGAATTGATGTTCAACTGTTTTGGAATCGCGATGCCCTGAAACCTATGAACTAAACCGATATCTGTTTGGATCGGATGAATGGCCGAAACATGAAACGAACCGATTTGAGACGTATTGGCTATCATTGGTCCGCCACTAAAATCTATATGATCGCCGACGCGATAAAGCGTTATCGTATCTCTTTGTGTTGAACTAAATATTGATTTGATTTGTTCAGTTTTATATATATTATGAGCGAATATCTGTAACGCTAAATCTTCCGTTACATTTAATCGCTCGAATATTATGTTTTTTTCACACAATTTCCAGGCCATCGATGTTAATACTCTCAGCTCTTCTTCCTTTGGACACCAGTTTTGCATACCAACGACAGCGTCGTATATAAAGCTTCCGCTCATAAGATTGATTTTGGGCCACGAATGGAGCGAAACATCGATATCATCTTTAAAAGCTTTCTCGATAATCATTCCTAACAGAAACGAACAACTTCTCCAAAATGCTAAGTTAACTAATATTGTATCGGTTTCTCTGAAGTGACGAAACTTAAGCGTACAATCATTAGTGAGCGGAGAATGCATTTCCACGAAACCGTTTCCTTCGATTTTGGCCAAAACTGATCTTTCGGTTATCAATTGGTGAATATGTTGCGCACAGTTATAAGGCGTGGAAATGTTTTTATTCATGAATAGTGTAATGGTTTCGGTGTTTGGAAACGGTTCCAACACATTAACCTCTATTTTCTCGATTCTCGGCATTAAATCTGACTGACGTTTCTTTTCTCTATCGAATAAATCGTTTCGATTTTGTCTCATTTCGGTTTTGGTTGGTTTATCGAAAATCGGTTCAATTTGTTGATCCAAATATTTAGCGTTAATGTGGTGTTGCGGTGAGTAATAAAATCCACTCTTCACTACTCGATTACCGAATCGATAATTTCGAGTAATGTCACGTCGAATTATTTGGTTAATCGACAATAATTGTGTTCGCATTGCTTTTAGTGAACGCATTTCAATGTGATTACACTTCTATATCGTAACTTGCAATATAAGGCGAATCAGTATTAGGCGAATCACGAGCACTTAATAAATCATACTATTATTATAGAAACTGTAATATTGAAACATAATTCATATCGAATTAAATTGA
>JAQGAW010004338.1:0-11049 GCA_034698025.1 Phthiracarus crinitus | reverse complement strand
ACCCACCACCCGACCCACCACCCGACCCACCACCCGACCTTAACACTACCTGACCCGACCCACCACCCGACCCGACCCACCACCCGGTCCGACCTAACATCCCTATCCACACGACCAACCCGACCATAATGACCAACCCCGATCCTACCACGACCCAATATGATCCTACTCTGTCCCCAATTTAATATTTTTTCCCACCTCAACCACACTTAGGTGGACCCACCCATTCCAATCCCCTCCATTTGATCCCTACTCATTGAGCTGGACCTAATGATATAGGTATCAAGGGGTTGGGGCTCCCAGGGGAGGAGCCTATAAAGACTTCACAAACAGACAAACTTTGAAACTTATATATAAGATTATTGCCTTATTACCATATAATGAACTTTAAATGATCAATTGAATAATTAAGTTGTTGACTAATATGTTTATTGAAAAGATTCATTTATGATTATAAAATTGAAAGATAATGATTGAATATATGAAAAATAAATTAAAATTAAACATATTTAAAATGAAAACTAATTAAGATATTTAGTCTAATCACTCCAGTCACATCTATTCCCAATTATGGTTGCATTATTTTAAAAATTATGCTTAAAAATAAATTAATGATTAAATACAGTTTTATAACTCATATTTTCAGAGATAAAAATTTAAGTTTTTAACAAGTCAAAATATTAATTTATAAGCTACAATTGTTTACACTTAATAGTTTTAAACATTATATAATTCCAACTTTATAATTTGATTCTTGATAAAATTTTATTTTGACTTCTTCTTACTAAAATGGGGGTGTATTGTACAGAATTATCTTATAAATGTTTAAAATTTATCATTAAATGTCGCTTTTTCTAATAAAAAGTTTTGTATAAATTACCTTTTACAGTTAAAATTTAATGGAAATAAAAAGACTTTTTAACAATGAAATTTAAATACAAATGAAGTTACAAAAAGTTGTTATTATTATCGCTTATTATTTAATGACTTATTATTTAATGGAGCATAAAAATATTTTCCCGATTTCTATCAAATTTGTTTATTATATTTACGATTCAAATTAAAGTTTTTTGGAATTAAAATCTTATTTCGAACCAATAAAAAATAGTTTTGAAAACAATTGTTGTGTTGCATAATATAAATCTATACATAATTATCTTTGGTGCAAAAAGACCTAGTGTTTTATTCGGCACAAATTCCGGATTTTTTAAATTGGAATGTCGAAGGTTATAACTGAAAAGTGGTAAGTTTTGGCGAATAGTTTTTATTTGTAAATGCTATCTCTCAATATATTAAAACTCGAAGAGAGAGTGAGAATCAAAAAGTAATAAATAGATATTTAGTACTGTATAAGTTCTGCGACACATAAATATCCCAGTTCTGCGTATACAGTTAACAAAAAATATATTACTTTTACTTTAGAATCATTTTTTTCAATTTTTCATAAAAATCGGTATTTTCGTGTTAAGGGTTTTTTGTGCTTAAATGAATTTCATATATCTCTTTTTATAGCCGTAAAATATAAAACCTTTGCTATATCGATTGGATCAATATTTTCTTCGATTAATATTTGAAAATCATTCTATTAGACTATTGTATATTATTTTTAAACTAATTTATTTATTCGTTATGTGTACAGAAAATAACACAATAAATACTTTATTTTATTATAGCCTCAATATAGGAACGGCCGAGTCAGATTCTGGACTAAAATATAAAACATTTCTGACACCCGGTCTAACCAAAATAATTTTCTTTTAAAAAATAATAACCACTGAGATGCTCGAAGCACGAGCTGACTTGAAATTATTACAGAATTTAAAATTAATCACGAACTTGGCAATTTATTAACAAATACATGATTATATTTATACTATGTTTTTTATTCAAAATTTCGAGCACACTATTAAATATTTTTGATCCCGAACACAAACGAAACCGAATCTGTTATATTCGACTCAAAAACCCGATGGTTTATCGCATATTTGTTATGTTTACTGCAAAACTATTGAAAAATTTATTTTAGTAAATTAACATACAAGGCGTGTACGAATACAATAGTGTTAACTAAGAAACAGTTAGAATAAAAACTTACTGCAAAAATATATTTCGTAAGTTAACATGCAATACGTATACGCATACAATAGTGTTAACAATGATAAATAAAATAGAAATGATTCTTTTTATTATTTTAAATTTACTTTAAAATTTTTAATTAAATTAGAAAAATTGTGTACTGGCAATACATTGTCAATTATTTGTTTTGCAGATTAAGTAAAATAAATTAATATTTTTAAAACTAAAAGTTTTTTAATAAAACATATTTTCGGATAAGTAGTATTAATTTTTCTTATTTTTCAATTTTAATGAAAATTTATGAATTATTACTGAAACCATCTTCGATTTTTTTGAAAATTTTATAATTTATTGTTTTCAAATTTTTAACAATAATTAACAAAAGAAAAACCCTATGTTAAAATAATTTATTGATAATTAATCTAATTAAAAATTGTACACAAAAATTAACAAATCAAAAATTCACAATTCTTTTTATTGTGAATATTATAAATATATTTATTTTTAAAAAGACATATTAGTTTACCTAATTGTAGTGTTGTATCGATTTTGTAAAACAAAAATAAAAATCGAATAAAAATTAGATTTTTATTTCGATTTATCGAAATAGAAATAAAATAGTTTGCAAAAATTATTTAAATATAAAATAGAAATAAAATAGATTAAAAATTGTCATTAAAATAAGAATTAAAATAAAATAGATTAAAAAAACTTGTAGAAAACAAAAATAGAAATAATATATATAAAATAAATTCTAAAATAGCTTAAAAATCGAAATCTAATCTATTTTTATTTCAATTTTTAATGAAAATAAAAATAAAAATCGATTGATTTAAAGATTTTTATTTCAATTAATCGAAATAGAAATAAAATAGTTTGAAAAATATTTTAAAAATCGAAATAAAAATAAAATTGTTTTAGAAAAATTTTGAAAATAAAAATAAAAATAAAATAAAATTGTAAAACTGCAATTGAAATAACACTACCTAATTGTAAACTGTAAATTTAAAGGAAATTGCTCTTCATGAATAATGAGTTAACTGATCCTTTAATTGAATGGAAAACATAGACTGGCATAATTACTTTTAAATTAATATATTTAATAAATTATAAAACATTTTTTAGCTAATATAATGTCCAAATGTGTGATTTGGTATCAAAGTGAGCTAAAAATTTATAATGCTTTTTCTTTGCATTAATTTATTCAGAAATTAAATTTTTTATATTAAATAAATAATTTTATTTCGATTTATAATATCAAATTTTAAAAACTCAATTAAGTTTTTAAATTCATCAATGATATACTAACATTATTAAGATTGTAGTTTGCTTTGTTAATTTATTTTGAATTTTAATTAATATTTATAACATACTATATATGATAAGAAGGATTTGTCAATTATATATGATAATTACGAAAAATATTTTTAAAAGATGACCATATGGTGATAATCTTCCATTTATTTTATAACAAAATTTAATTTTTAATATATATTGTTTTAATATTGTTCATTAATTCAACAGATAAAATAAATAGCTTTAAGTACGAGGTATATCAAAATTTATATATTTGAGTGGAATTAGACGGAATTAGTCAAAGAATATTGAACACTATTAATTTGATGTTTAATAACCTGAAATAAAAACTATCAAATTTATAAAAACTAGACAATTTTGATTATGAAAGTAAAAATTATATTAAAGGTGTTTAAAGATAAGTTTGTTTACTATTATGACATCTTTTATTTCTAAATTATATTTCATTAAAAATTATTAAATATATATAATTTTTTTTCGAACTGCAATCAAATATTTATTTATATTTAAAAACAATGATATTAATCAAAGGTAAATGAAAAATTGAAATATTTTTAATTTTTTATAAAAGTTCCAATTTTCCGCTCTGTAATCGTAAATTTTAACTTATATTACATAAAATTATATCTAAATTGTTTTCATAATATTTATAATGTAAATTATTTTATTATTAAATATAATAACTTGCAAGGAAAAATAGGTTAAATATAGATTAAATATAAATCCTTCAATTCAATATAAATTTATTATACTTTCTTTGGATAATATTTTTTAACACTTTATATAAAACAACGCCAATAAAAATTTTCGAGTGAACATTTTTTTACTAACAATTGAAAACATTTTTAATATGACTGCAAAAGCATATATAAGGATTTGACATTGTACGTCTGTCTGTCCGTCTGTCTGTCACACCCTACTCTGACCCCTAATGAAAATCCCTTAATAAACATAAAAAATGCCATTTTCAGCCCAAAAGACTCGTATCTTCAAAAAAAATCCCTTTATTAACATAAAGAACAAAAAAGACTCCTATCTTCAAAAAATAATTATAGACTGGCATCTGCCAAAAATATTTAAAATTATCGAAATAGAGGGCATCTGCCGAAAATATCTATAAATGCCTAAAAATATCGAAATATAGTGGCATCAGCCGAAAATGTTTATAAATTCATAAAATAACGAAATATAATGGCATCCGCTGTTAATATCTCTTAATAACTAATAATAACGAAATAGAGTGACATCTGTCGAAAAAGTCTATTAATAACGAAAAATAACGAAATCGAGTGGCTTCTGCCGTTAATATCTCTTAATAACTAATAATAAGTGCGAATTGAGTGACTATATACTAATTAAAAATCAAACTGCAAAGTCATATATTAAGACCGTATCGATCTTGTTTGGATTTAAATATGCCTCAGTTAATTTCTTCTTCGTATATCAGTATATTTCAGTTTGTAATCAATAAAAACAAATTTTTATCCCAATAATACCTTTAGTGAACGCCAATGCTTTTCAATGGTTTTATCTCATTTAATTTAACATTTTCTGTATAGCATGACGAGTTTTTACTTAGGAGAGTTGAGCATAAAACAATATACTCTAAACACAGTGGAAGACATCAAAAACTTGATATCCCATAAAAACCTTTTGTTTTATTAATTTGGTTATTGCTGAAGTGATAAAAGAAAATTCAAATTATTTTATTTAATTTATAATCATTTTTTTCATTTTTTAAGTTGCATTTAGTTTAAATTATTATAATAGTTAATGACTTTATAGATTATTTTCAATAATTAAATCTAAGTTATTCATATATCAAATATGACTAATATTTCCAAAGAATTATATCGGACAAATTAATTTACTATTTTAAAATTAAATTTTTCTATATTAATTGTTTTTAATTTAATTAGCGTTTCGATTTCAGGATTTGAGAACAATTACATTGACAATTTGTATAAAAATTTATAAAAGCCTATTCAATTATCAAAAATATTTTTTAAAATGTCAATTCGTCCTTATATTTGATTCTTCAAAAATGTAATCCAGTTAATATGGAAATCAAGCAATTAATGTATTATTTGTAATTTTCCGAAAATATTTTAATTTCCACATTTTTTATATAGAACATTAATCATAATTTTGGAATCTCAATTATATAAATTTAAATTGCATTGTATTCCAAATTCATATAATAAAAAATAAATAAGAATTATATATTAGAATTTATTTATCATTTACAAAAGAAACGTATTAAAGAGAAAACACCAATAAATAAAGTCGATATTTCCTCTATTAAATTGTTTATTTTTAAAATTTTGTTGTTAATTTATAAATTTAAAGATTATATAAAATTTATTTTCACTATTTCATGTTTTTGAATTTATATAAATGTGCTAAATATGAGACAAAAATTGTAAAAAAATGTCACAAATATTTCGATTTAAAATTAATTATACGCGTCTTCATATTCGCATATATATGTGGTAAAGATTGACATACAATTTATAGCTCAATTTAACTAAAAAAGATATTTGATTTGGGATGTCTGTCTGTGTGACTGTCTGTAGACCGTTCTTTATATTTATTAAGGAATGTTTACTTTATGTTTATTACGGAATAATATTATATTTTTTATGAAGATAGGAGTCATTTATTTAAAAAATATTCTAAAAATTAACCAAAAATTTTAAAAGAAATTTCAAAAAATGTTTTAAAAATTGTATTATAACGTACAAAAAGAGCTAAAAATAGTCTAAAAATGAAAAATATTAAACGAAAAATGGAATAAATTTGTTTAAAATAATCAACAATGACTTTAAAATCTATTATATAATGATAAAAATAAGATAAAAATTGATCAAATATTGTTTGAAATAACATAAATAAGACTATTACGAGTTAAAATCAATACGCGTAATAATATTCTCATATATAATACTTTTAAGTATCCGCTTAACAATATTTTATGTGATGCTTTCTCGTCGAAAGCTAAAACATAACTGACTCAAAATTCACATTACATTCAATGAAGTGCTAATTACAATAACAAAATATAATACTATAATTTTGTTTCAATACCGATAGAACAATATTTAGTAAAAGTAATAACTGTTTAAAAATAAAATAAAATATTGTTATGCAACAATATAATAAATAAATTAAATTCCAAAAATATTTTATTCACAAAAATTTGACTATACTATAGAATTAAAATAAAATATAACACAAAGAGAGCTCATTAAGTGTGTTCATACTCTTTCTTGTTTTATCATTAGAAACTCATAAAATATTTTAAGATATAACGTATTTATATTTATTACAAGCTTAAAAGGCTTGAAATTACATTATTTAATACTAAACAAGAAAGAGTATGAACATACACAATGAGCTCACTTTATGTTATATTATAAGTTAATTCAATAGGTTATACCAAATTTTTGTGTATTAAATATTTTTTGTGATTTTAATTTTTGTTTCTATTGTTGGCCAACTATATTATATTTTGTTATTTACGCATTTTGTACTCTTATCAAATATTTTTCTAATGAAAAAAATTTATAGTTTTATATTATATTGTTGCAAATAGCACTTCAGTGAGTTTATTATGAATTTTGATTCATTTTTTTAGCACTCGTCGAGTAAACATCACATAAAATGTTGTTTAACGGACACTCAAAAGTATTATATATGATAATATGATTACGAGTGTGTTTTGTTTTTACTCAAAATAGTTTTAATAATGTTGTTTTAAACAATAGATTATCCAATTCTATACTATTTTTAGCATAATTTATTATATTTTAACGCAAATTTTTAATTTTTAAAGCCATTTTAACAAACAAATAGTTAATTTTTAGACTTTTAAAACCCATTTTTAGCCCATTTTATGTCCATTTTTAGCATTTTAAAACGCATTCTTGTCCTATTTAAAACCCATATTAAGCCAGATAGGAGTCATTTTATGAAGACTTTTTAAGAGTCTTTTTTTAAGTTTTAAAGAAAACATCCCTTAATATATATAGAGACTGGTCCACAGACAGACAGACGGACAGACGGACAGACATCCCAAATCCAATGGCTCCTTTAGCATAAAGTGAGCTAAAAATGCATCGTAAATATAGATATTTTAAAAATTTTATAATAATTAATCAAAAATTATTTGATTTCTAAAAGATTTCGATAAAGTTAGATTTAAAGATAAGTTATGTGGCCGTATGTTTTGCTTTTGATATTTATTTAGTTGTACAACCGATTCAATATTGAAATATTTCATAAAAAATTTTCTCATCTAAATAATATGATGAAAAAGTTAAAAAAACAGATTATATTTTAACCTTTCACTAATAAAAATTTAACTATTACTTTAATATTTTACAAAAAAAACTCTCCAACAAGAAAATCTAAATATAATAATTTTAAACGTTTAAAAGTTCTAGAAAATAATTTATAGTTTATAATAAAAACAAACAAGTTTAAATACAAATGTAATGGCAAAAAATATTCAAAAGTTGTTAATTCAGCGTAAATGAAATAAAGTAAAACAAAAAAGTCAGGATATATTATAAAAATAACATATGATAATACGAATCATTTTATTATATGGCCATCATTTAGTTTTCTTACCGTGGAAAGTGTTTTAAACATTTATAACAATTTATAATGTTGATAGCTAATTTATTTACTTTAATAGTGCACCCTTTCGTATCATTTACGTTATTTATTCATTTACTCGTTATAACAGGAAATATATTCTTACATATATTCTCTATAAATATTACTCTATTGCATATTACTCATTTTATGTTCAAAATAACAATAATAACATGTAGACATTGCTAAAATAATAAACGTTAAAAGTTAACGGGCGAGAAAGGGAGATAGAAACAAAAAATTATTTTTATATTATAATATAATGCGAAAAAGAAAAAGATTATTGTTTTTTTTGTGAAAGAAACTTATTTATGAAAATATATCCAAATATTATATAATGAAAATAATATAATTTTGACTGCGCTGCCCATTATTTATGTCCATTATTATTTTAGAATAATTTAATATCTTAATTTTTAATAGTATTACTGTTTATATTTTGAATGAATGACTGAATTTTTACTGGGTTCGCTAGTTTTATGTGCCTAAAGTTCAAACGTACCATAATTAAACTATTGTTAATTTTTAATATCATATTATGTAATGTTATTTTTATTATTAATGATTTTATACGATTAAATGATTAAATGTTTTGTTCATGTTTGTAATTAAAGTAAACTGAAAGTTTGTATTAGATATAAATGGGCAAATGTTTCCTAAAACTAATGTTAATAACTAATAAAAAGGTATAAATATAAAGAATTATATACCAATGAAAATAATATTGTTTAATTTGTCAATAAATTACATTACAGCAAAAATATAGGTAAATATGAGGCGAACCGAATTTTATAACAATAAAATAATATAAATATGAATATGAATAAGAAAACAGAAAAGGCTAATGAAAGTAAAACAAGAAAAATAATAAATTGTTCAAATTATAAGATGATGCAGTCGTTGCCAATAATTTTAGAATAGATTTTCCATATTAATATAATTTTTCTTGAATTAAATAAATACAGTTTAGTAAGAAAATTTGTATATTGAATCTTCATTTAAAATTTTAGATTTAAAAAGATTTTACAAAATTTTATCTTTCAATATATTAATAAAATTCGAATATAAATTATTAATAAAATATTATAACTTACATAACTTTATTAAAGATTATTTGTAACTTTCTGTATTTTATATAATTATATTTTATAAATAGTTATATATTATACTAAACTGAATTTAATATTTTATTTTTAAATTTAAATTTTTTAAATTGTAATAATTCATATTATTCAAGTGCCTACTTAATAGGGTTCACAAGTTTAAACGAGTTCCAAGATCTAATCAACCAACAATGAGAATACTTTGATGCTTTGTACAATTTTTATAGCATTAGCAGTGAAGAATTCTTAAATTTGCGTATTTTAGATTACAATTTGTTTTATATCTAATACAGAAATCGTTCCCTGGAATGTATATATCCATATTTAATTCGTTTCATAAGACCATGTAGAATATTTACCAACTACGTCAAATATTGTAGTGTATAGACTGCTGATGTTAAACAATAGGTATATAGTAGTGTTGTTTCGCTTTTACATTTCTTATTTTGATTGTATTTTGATTTTGATTTTTAATATAATAACCATATAAATTGTATTTTGATTTTGCTTTTGGTCAATATTTCTATTTTTATTGTATTTTGATTTTAACTTTAAACAAATTTTAATTTTGATTGTATTTTGATTCTGATTTTTGTCAAATTTTCAATATAGTGTAATTTTGTGACGTAGCGTCCACTTTTTGAAAAAACTGACTGTATATCGACAACGTCATGAAGACCAATGTGATACCACAAAAGATTATACCTCATTATTCACTATAGTGAACACAATGCTAATAATAGGCATTAAAACATTTAAGCAATATAATTGCATTCAATTATTGAATAAATCATTGAATTCATGCTTAAGTTTTACAAACGAGAAGTAAAATTGAGAACATGTAATACATAAAGATAGTAAGGTAAAAGTAATGTATAAACTTCATATATTCGTTAATTTAAGTCTATGTATAAATTGAGTTCTAGAAATATCGAGAACTACATTAATAGTGTACTGAAATAGGGTCACATACACTACAAAAATTATAAGCATCATGATTCCCATATATAAAAGGATTAATAAAAATACTATTATTAAAAAACAATTTATATTTATTTTACAGTTTACAATTAGTATTTATAAAATCTCTAAATTTTTCATTTTAAAGAAAGCATTTTTACATTTTGATAAAACATTGATATCTTTCAATGTACATCTATTGATGACTATAATAATACTATTGTTTTCTAATTATAAGTAATAACTGTTTAAAATCAAAAATAAAATATAGTTATGAAACAATATAATAAATTTATTAAATGCAAAAATATTTAAATGCACAAAAATTAGACTATACTATTGAATTAACATAGAATATAACACAAACTGAGCTCGTTATGTATGTTCATATTCTTTCTAGTTTTATATTAAATTAATCTTATATATAAATTTTATGGAAACTTAACTGGGAACTTTAAAACTATTATTATTAAGTATACAAATTCTTTTAATTTTCCTCATTTTTTTTTAGCTCAGATAACTAAAGGAGCTATTGGATTTGACATGTCTGTCTGTCTGTCTGTCCGTCCGTCCGTGGACCGGTCTCTATATTTATTAAGGGATTTTTTCTCTGTATTAATAAAATGATTTTTTCAAAATATAGACTCCTATCTTCTAAAAATCATTGTTAAAAAGACTCCTATCTGGCTTAATTTGGGCTAAAATTGGCTTTAAAATTGCCAAAAATAGATAAAAATGAACTAAATATGGGCTAAAAATAGGACAAGAATGCGTTTTAAAAAGCTAAAAATTGACATAAAACGGGCTAAATATGGGTTTTAGAGTCTAAAAATTGATTATATGGTTGTTAAAAAGGCTTTAAAATAATCAAAAATAGCGTTAAAAAATTTTAAATTATGCTATAAATATTATAGAATTGGATGATCTATTGTTT
>JAQGAW010004337.1:0-11050 GCA_034698025.1 Phthiracarus crinitus | reverse complement strand
CTCAATTAATTATTTCTTAGTATATCAGTGTTTTTTCACTTATTAATAAATTAAAACTAAATTTATAATAACTCTAATGTTAGTTGGGTTAAATCAATTAATTACACCTTAAATAAAAGGTACTGTAAAATATTATTTTAAAATATATAATATAAGCAAAACGTAATTATACACAAAACTATTAAATGAATATTATAGTTTTGGTACCACTCTTAACAGAAATTTCTCTAAAATATTTATTAGATTATATTGTAATATAATTTATAGGTTTGAGACTACTTGCCATCATTTGATTAACACTTCAGCAGAACAACAGGATAAAAATCGCCCCAAATACACTTATAATTTTTTATTCTAATTGTGATCTTATGGCAAAAATAATTAATGTGTATTAGATGCCTCAACTAATCATTACGTAGTATATCTGTGTTTTTTCATTTCTTTTTCAATTAAAACAAAATTTATAATAACCCAAAAGTAAATACTGGGCAATCAATTACCCCATAATATCTTAAATGGATGTCAATGCTTTCAATAAGATTTTTCCCTTTGAGTTAACATTTTCTGCACGAAGAAGAGATTAATCGAATGGGTATAATGCATAAAAAGAAATTAGCTTTGGCTATAATAATTCACTTCTTAGTGTATGGTTTAATTGCAACAATGATTACCGTATTACTTGCTTATACATTTGTTGTAACGCTATTTTATTCCTATTTTTATTGCATCGTTGTTTGCTTTTACTCAAAGCTCATAATCAAAAATTTCAATGAAAAGTTTTTATCAGAAAACCAAGTAAATAATAATCAAGACTTTTTATCGACTCTTTAATTACTTTTTAATGACTTTATTGACGCTTTAATGACTATAATTACTCTTTTATGACACTTTTATGACTTTTAACGACTCTTTAACTACTCTTTAATGACTCTTTAATGACTCTTTAATGACTCTTTAATGACACTTTAATGACTCTTTAATGACTCTTTAATGACTCTTTAATTACTATTTATGGCTCTTTAATGACTCTTTAACGACACTTTAATTACTAACGAAAAAAATGTGCATACATGGGTCATATGCCCCTTATTGGGGAAAAGGAGGGCACACATAATGCCTAAGGGAAGTTTCTTTAGTGCAATCAACTGTTAATTGTTTCTTACTTACTTTTAAATATGATTTTTTCTCTGGGGGGGACATGACCCATGCGAGCACGTGCTCGCATAGGTCATGTCCCCCCTTACTACTATTATATGACTATATTCTTCTCACTAAGCTCTGCATCTAATATTTTTCCACGCTTTGGCATAATTCACTTCTTATTGTATGGTATAATTGCAACAATGATTACCGTGTTATTTGCTTATACATTGCTTGTAACTCTATTTTACTCCTATTTCTATTGCATTGTTGTTTGCTTTTACTTAAATCTTATTATCAAAAATTTTACAGAAAAGTTTTCATCGCAAACTCAAGTAAATAACAATCAAGTATTGTCTGCAACATTAATGATTATTCAGAACGCGTTAAATTTTGAGTGTTAATAGACAAAACATCTAGTTATTTTAAAATATTATGTCTTCATTTGTGTTATGTTATTAAAAGGGATGTATATAGATGTCCAGGTCCGAGTCTTTCGGGTCTTTGCCAAAGACTCGGACTCGGACCTGGACTCACAAGCTTGATTTAGGACTCGGACTTCTATAAATATTTGGGACCCGAACTCGGACTCGGACCTCCAGGCAAAGACTCGGACCCGGACCTGGGACCTCTATATACCTATATTTTCATTTTTACACCTGATGAATACATGTAAAAAATGTTATTTGAAAGGAAAAGTCTTTACAAACACGAAGACAATAACAATAAACTAAAAATTGTAACTTAAAAATTTTTTTAAATGAAAGTTAAACTCATTTTTGATCGAAAATGTCTGTATTATATAGAAAAATGAGGTCCGAGTCCGGGTCCGAGTCCCGGGTTAACTTTTGGACATCTATAGTAATTACTTTCGTTGTCTATTATCAGAAAGAAATTTGGTTATTTGTGAACAAAATTATTAAAAATTGTTATCTATTTAAAACATAATATAAATTAAAAAGTTTTATCATTATTTTTAATTTCGTGTTTCTCAACATTTTCTTATAATAATCTGTCCCTTCTTTTATCACTATTATGCTTACTTTGAGGGATACAATATTTCAATTATTACTTTCACTTCTTGGATCAATAAAAAGCATAAACATATTTGAAATTGCATCAAATATTTGCATAAAACTTTGATCAATGTAATAGAAAAAGTAAACAAGAACGACACATTCACAGAGAGCTGACTTTATATTATTTTACTTTATACATATATTAAAGTTGTCTTTAATTCAATAGTTCGCAATATACCAAATCCCTTAATTAATATAAAGAACAGGTAAAATCCCTTTATTAATATAAAGAAAGCGTACATACATACAGACAGACGGACGGACGGACAGACATGGTCAAATCCATAAGCAGGACTTCTTTTCAAGAAAGTCAGATAAAAAATAAAATAAAATTTTTGATTTATTCGTTTGCAACACGTATTGAAATTTTGTTAAGTAAATGTAATTTTTAAATAATTGGTCGTATTAACGGAATTTTGAATAATTTGGTGGTTTTCGGGTTATTTGGGATTTAACCAAATATCTACCATAATCTTATTATATAATATACGTTTGATTTCAAAACTTACCAAAAATATAACAAACGAATAGTAACACTGAAATATTTCGAGCGGCCATTAAAAAATCACTAATACATAACACGAATACTACTAATTATTAACTCTCTAAGATAAATGTATTAAATATTGTACACGCATTCCTTTTTGCAAATTGTTTAATTAATTAATCGTAGAACTGTAGCCCAATTATCTGCTAGAAGCGTACCTCTATTCGTTACGTAACTTAAAAGAAGGTATGAATGCGTGTATATTCTAAATTATATTGTATAAACGTTTTATTTCACAGACGTTTAAAGAACTTTAAATGCTTGAAAAAGTTCATATACATTATCGGTAATCAAGTAAAGTATAATGAGTCATGGCTGTAGTTACCATAATTACCCAGAGTGGGATGCTTGCCCAGGGTTGACCCCCCCCCCTTAAAATTTCGGAAAAGTTGATCCCTCCATGAAAAATCGATAATTTTAAAAATTGTCGGTTAAATTCGTTGTTTTTCGAGGGGGCGTCCGAAGACCAAAAAAATTATCGTTTAAATCCGATGAGTTTTGACCCCCTTAAAAAATTGATATTTTATTTATCTAACCCCCACCTAGAAGTTTCGAGTCTGGGTAACTATGGTAGTTACACAAGGTGAGTGCTAGCCCAGGTTTGTCCCTTCATTGAAATTTTGAGAAGTTATCCATCCCAACCCAAAATTTGAAAAATCACTGACTTGAAAATGATTGAAAATCTTGAAAAGTTTTTGTCAAAACCGATGAGTTTATGTTAATTTCTTAAATCTTCGCCAAAATTTAAAAGAATTATCGTTTATATTCGTCGAATTTTTTCTAGGATGCGTGTTTTAGGCATTTGTTGAGAAAAATAATCAAAAAAAATTGTTGAAAAAAATTATGGACCCAAAGGCAAAAAAATTGTGGTTCAAATCCCCTGAGTTTTGACACACAATAAATTTGAGAATTTCTGGATCTGACACCTTTTAGTAATGGGCATTACTTAATCTAACTGTGGAAAATAAAAGCGAAATCGGTAATGTTATTAAATCAGTATAACACTTAATTAGCAATGGAGGACTCTAACAGCAATAACGTTGGTTTTTTTATATGTAGCAAATATAATCAATAATAAATTAATTATTTAACTCATATAAAAAATTAATGATAAAATTATTAGTAAACTCTTTAGCTAATAATCAATGCTATTTATTTGAAATTTTCAAAAAATTAAAATTATAATCATTGAATTCAAAGCTGGAAATCTTCAATAAATATAAAATTTAAGGCATGGATTAGAGACCAGTAACCACAAAATTGGTGCGTAAATGGTATTCTATAATTGGTTACGCGTGCAATCAATTTTTTCTTACAACTTGATACTAGTTCTACACAACGTGTACGTGATTAATCTAATTACAAAAACATCTTTCACCTTAATTTTTGCCAACAAAACTACCGATTAAAGTAATTTAAAAATGAGATTACACTTGAATTTTTTTCATTTGATATTTTTGTTGGTTCATTATTAATCAATGGATGTCACCATTATTTCTTCGGCACGAAATGCTAAAAGATTTAAACGACGTCGTAATATATATTTTTTGATAATATTCTTATGTTAGCAATGTTTATTGTATTAAACTAGAGTTTTAAATAATAAAGAAGTTAAAGTATTTCAATTTTAACCATTATTTTAAACTAGAGATTATCGAAAATTTTCTTTAAATTTTAATAATTTTAATTTTGGAAAAAAATATATCACTACTACTAAACCATATTTATTTTAAGCTAAGATGGCTTCCTTTTTTTAATTAAAAATTAATTAACACAAGTATTTATTTTATAAATAGATTGGAATTTTCGTCAGCAAAGAACGGAAAATTGGATTGAAGATGAAATTAACGAAATGTATTCGAAACAGTGTGGACTTAAAGGTTCATTTATGTTCATTTAGGTTCATTACAAGGTTCTAATGGTCATTTATGTGGCGGATCTATCATTATGAATCGATGGATAGTGACCGCTGCACATTGCTTTAAACGGTTTGGTTAATTTTCAGGATTATCGACAAAAGAAAACGGAGCTAACTTTGCAGATAGGCTGACAATCTTTTACATAACATAATTTTTAAAAATTAGGACATTATTTCTTTATTTAATAGTCATAGTCAGGCTCGAAACCTCTAAGGGGTCAGATCCATAAACTATAATTTTTTTAAGGCGTTTCAAAACTCAACGGATTTGAACGACAATTTTTTTGGCCATCGGTAGAGCATAGAAGAGATCGGATTTCTAACTCTTCTTTCAGGGACTATAATTAGTGTTGTTTTGCTTCAACTTTTAAATTTTAGCTTTTCTTTTGCATACAATGAAAATATAATTCTCAATTTTATTTAACTTTCGCTTAAACTTTAACTGAATTAAAATTCTCGAAACACTCACTAAAGTAATAATTTTAAGAATGGATTATAAAGCTATATTAATTTTTCAATTAATCAATATTTTTTTAAAGGTACTGTTAATTATAAATAAAACTTAAACAGTTGTACAACTGTAGAAACAATAACTAAAATGCCATAAAATATTTGTCTATACTATTGAATTAAGTCTTAAAATATTAAAAAGTGAGCTCATTATGAATGTTCATTCTAGTTCTTGTATTATCCTATTCTTTTCGTCAATTCTTATATATATTCATTTAGTTATAATATTACCAGAGACCGGATATTTGATTAAATAAAATTATGAAATTTGGAAAATCAAAAATCTATAAAATAAATCTAAAGGCTGATATTTAATTATCATGTCGTGTGAGAATTGACAATTATAGATAAATTAATTTAACAATCTTTGTTAAAATATTTTAAATGTTATGACATAAATATTTTAAAATACTGGTTTAATGATTATATTTTATGTAATACTTTAAAATACTATTTATTCCATTTCAAAACTCTTTGTTTGTTTTTGTAAAATCCATAAAATCTTGAATTTCACCATTATATTACAAATCTATTTACGCAAACACAACAATTTGAATGAATATTTATGAATATAATAACTATATTAACAATTATACTAGATCTGGAAAAATTCTCGGGACGGGACAGGACAGGATCAGGATTGACTAAATTTTTGCCGGATTTGTCGGACGGGATTGTCACATAAAAATATCGGGACGGGACAGGATTTTAGATATTATATCTTTAATTGACTGAATTAATTAGTCAAATATCTTTAATTTACCGCTTATTTTGAAAATATAACATATATATACACTTCGTATATATAATTTCATAACAACGAACCTGAATGTGTTCCAGTGATAAGTTATAAACGAAATCACTGGCTCACAAAACTGTAGGGGGACACCGGGGATTTTTAATCCTGGAATTTTTTCAATAAATGGTCGCCATCTGGTGAGTAAATTTGAAACTAAAAATTTATTTTTATTTTTAGTTAGTCATAGTCAGACATCCATATTATAGTGATGTCATATTAACGTGACGACATATCATAGTGACGCCATATTTGATTAGTACCGTAATTTTAAGTGACGACATATCATAGTGACGCCATATTAGATTAGTACCGTAATTTTAAGTTACGACATATCATAGTGACGCCATATTAGATTATTATCGTAATTTTAAGTGACGACATATCATAGTGACGCCATATTAGATTAGTACCGTAATTTTAAGTGACGACCTATCATAGTGACGCCATATTAAGGTGATGCCATACAGTCACACAGTAATACAGACATACAGTCACACAGTAATACATCCATACATACAGTAATACAGGCATACAGCCATAGTCGTACAGTAATACAGCCATGAGTGACGACATATCATAGTTAACGTGACGACATATTAAAATGATGCCATACAGTCATACATCCATACATACAGTAATACAGACATACAGCCATAGTCGTACAGTAATACAGCCATCAGTCATACAGTCGCACAGAAAAGAAGTCAAATGTTTTAACGTTTCACACGGCGTTTTAGACTATCATATTAATGATGTTTATAATTTACTTTTGCCAAGGCGAATTTATGTCTTCTGTGTTAATCAAAACGCTTATAATGGCTCTTTCAAAAAAAATCCTTTTAATTTTCAACATTTTGATATAAGAAAAATATGTTGTCATTTAAATGGTTTACAATATCCTTTGAAACCATATCAGCCTGATTTTGCGAACAGTAAATATATAAGAGAATGTTATGGGCTTTTTGAAGATGCTAACCAAACAGTAGGAGAAACAGCTATAAGTATAAAAAGATTTGATTAAGCAAATGGTTTCACAATTTTTGGATTCAATTTTGCGCCTGACCTTAATGATGGTGGAGACATGTGTGGATACGTATCCCTCAAAATTTCTGAAATTTACGAATAGAAATAAAGTTTAATAAACCCTTATCGGAACATATAAATGTTTTAGTTTTTAGCGAATTTGAGAGTCTTATTGAAATTGATAATAAAAGAAAAGGTAATAAAAATTTTTAAATGAATACATTGGAAATATATAATAAATTAAAACATTTCAAATGTTTTAATGGGGTTTATCCTCGAGATAAACTTCCAAAACCAAAATTCGGATTAATAATAATAAATACTGATAAGTCAAATAATCCAGGAGAACATTGGGTTGCCATAGCATTTAATATAAAAACTCCTTCGGAATATTTTGACTCATTTGGTTTACCTCCTCTGTATACTGAAATAATTAATTATTTAAATCAAGGAAAATATGGGTGGTTTTATAATACAGTTATTTTACAAAGTCTAAACTCAACTACTTGTGGAAATTATTGTGTACTGTTCGCGTCACTTCGTTGTAGAAACTTTAAATTTTCTGATATAATAAATTTATTTACAAATAACAAGATTTTAAATGATAAATTGGTTTCAAAAGTTATATAGAGAAAAAACTATAAAAGGAGAGTTAATGAAAAATAAATCCAAAAATAAAATTGCCTAACATTTAAAATAATATTTAAAATGCCTAAAAATACTAATTCAGATAATGTTAAATCAGCATTGTCAAATTCCAAAACTAATAATGACGATAACACAAAATACGATATGGATAGTATTTTTAAAAAATGTACAAACTATAAGAAGCCTAAGAAAAGTTCGTCGGAAAAATTATGTGACGCTTTTAAAAAACTTACTTCAAATAATGTTAAAAGGTATTAAGGAAGGAAGATCTAATACTCCAAGAAGTAAAATTTAAAAAATATTTCGACTTCCACCACCAATTTAAAACAGCTCAAAATTCAAGCGGAACTAACTCCCCGCCGCATCCTATGGGATAATAAGGGGGCACTGGCAGGGCCTAAGGGGTAGTTCCTTAGTGCGCTCAACAGTGTTTGAAATAAAATGATTTTTGTACTATATCCATTCCCGCAAAATTTCACATTTCTTTTGGGATGATATACCCCACTTCCACGCTGATTTTTTGTACGATATGCCCCATTCTCGCGCAGGGGAAATGGGGTATATCCTCCCCCTACTACTATGCATAATATCGATCCGATTGTTGAGCCAATGATGACGCATTATTTATAAACATTAGGAATATTAGACTGATATTTGCTGTTCCGTAGATAAACATAAATCTCACTGACGATGTCATGTCACCAAACAATACGCTATAAAGTACGAGACATATTATAGTAGAAAATAACAAATAGAACCAAAATGCAAACTTTGCCCAATAATTGTCATTATAATTCTTGATTTCAGTATAGATGGCTTGTATTGAACTAATAAGTGGTAGAATTTTATTATTGTTCAATCGATTGATTAACCTTATTATCGATTTCGAAATAATTTTCCGTGATTTTTAATTTCAAATAAAAGCAAATAAAATAAAAATAAGTGATTGATATAATAATCATATTACAATGATATCGCATATTTAAAAAGTAACCAAAGTCTCCGATTATGATAAAAAAATCTTTATTCTCAGTTTTAGTTAATACAGATACGAAAGATCGTAAGCATAGTATTATAACACATATTAGTGTCAGAATAGGATTAAAATATATTGGACTTCGTTTAGCATTTCCAATCATAAACTGCCACAATCCTATCTCATAGAAGTGATTGACAGCATTTTCTATGATCATGTTTTGGGGCAATACTTTGCTTGGATCGATATTTTGCATAATTTAGTTAATTTAACAATTTATTCCACTTTGATCTCAGAAATAAAAATTGCAACTGTTTTAGATTAAGCCTATTTAAAGTATTAATTATTATAATTACTAATTATAATATACTTTAAACTTAAAATTAATATTTTTGTTTGAAATTTTAACTAAAATGTTTAAGGTAATATTTTATTATAAAAAATATAAGCATATATTATGTGTTCATAAATCGAATGATATAGTTTTAAATAAAATAAAAATGTTACTCTTTTACTGAAACTTAGTTATTACGGTAATATATTTTATCGACTACACGTGAATTAGATAAGT
This sequence comes from Phthiracarus crinitus, assembly GCA_034698025.1. Classification (NCBI taxonomy): domain Eukaryota; kingdom Metazoa; phylum Arthropoda; class Arachnida; order Sarcoptiformes; family Phthiracaridae; genus Phthiracarus; species Phthiracarus crinitus. The sequence goes on along the minus strand of JAQGAW010004337.1, from coordinate 1,839 downwards.
TAATTTTAATAAAAACAAAAAATTTTAATATTCAAATAGAGTAATTAAAAATTTCAGTAAAAACTTTATTATTTGGAATATCATTAAGAATTCAGTTATTTTACAAAAAAAAATTTTTACGAAATTTATCGTCACATTATTGTGTTAATCATAGTTTAAACAAAATCAATAAATTTAATATTTTTTTATTTTATATTAAATAAAAATAAATAAAAAGTCGTCTATGAAAATATCGTTATTACATTATAAAGTAATCAATTAATCAATATAATTACAAATAGAAATACAAAAACTATGTTCATTTTGAAAAAATATTAAAAAATTTATTCAATTATTAACTCTGGCACTGCAACCATAAGTAATACAAGTTTTAATGACAAAATTTTAGGGATAAAACCAATAATCGCTAAAAATGAGTAATAAATAAGAACATTCTTTGCAGGATTTTGTATTAAAATTGGTTGTATGCGTAACAGTATCCTCATTTAAATCACTTTACATTGCAATTTTCAAATGAAACCAATAATATTGTTTTGACTGAAAGTTTAAGTGGATATATATATATATATATATTTAATTCAAATCGACTTCTAATAAATGGAGAACCTTAGAATTACATTAACAAAATAAAAATATAGTTTCATAATTATTGCTGATAATCAAGGGTAAACTTTTCTTTGCAGTTTATTGGTAAAAAACCTGAGATTAGTTGAGCATATTAGACTAGTAAATCGTTAGAAGTTTTGAACCCGAATCCGATTCCAACCCGACAAGTCTCAACCCGACCCGACACGATTATCAAAATATTTTTATAATTCTACTTATTTTGCTAAAATTTTCTAAAAAATGCAAAAGATGGTAAAACTTACTTTAAAATAGAAATAATATTTAATATTTAAGTATTATTTAAGTTATATAAAAATGTCATATTTCATAATTTTTGAAAAATTTCAAAGTTTAAAGCTATAATAGATGTTTTAATGGTTTCTCAGGGTTTTCTTCTAAAATTTTCAAAACCCGACACGACCCGAACAGAACAGTTTTGAGCCCGAGCCTGATCCGGCAAATTTGTCGGGTACCCGACCCGAACCCGACATTTCGGGTACCCGTTTACTAGTGTAGAGCATATAAAATATGAATACATTACCGGAATCATTGAGAGACAACTCGATATATTAATAATAACTCCTTTTGTTAGTTCGAGATGTTTAACAGCCAAATGAGTGAGATATACCACTGAACGTAAATTAAGGTCATATTTTATTATGAAAAATATAAGCATATATTATGTGTTCATAAATCGAATGATATAGTTTTAAATAAAATAAAAATGTTACTGTTTTACTGAAACTTCGGTATTTCGGTAATATATTTTATCGACTACGCGTGAATCGTTTTAAATTTAATAAAAACTAAAAGTTTTAATAGTCAAATAAAGTAATTAAAAATTTCAGTAAAAACTTTATTATTTGAAATATCATTAAGAATTCAGTTATTTTACAAAAATAAATTTTTACGAAATTTATCGTCACATTATTGTGTTAATCAATCATAGTTTAAACAAATTCAATAAATTTAATATTTTTTATCTGACTTGACAGATATTTGTATTTGGGATTCGATCTATAAAGAATAGATGGAATCCCTTTATTAATATAAAACAAGAAAGAGAATGAACATCCATGATGAGCTCACTTTGTAATATATTCTGAGTTAATTCAATAGTATATTCCAATTTTTTATGCATTAATATGACCACTATTTTGAATGAATACAATCGTAACCGAAATATGACTGAATGAATGGTCATATAATGATAATTGTTTTGATCCAATTATG
>JAQGAW010004336.1:0-11051 GCA_034698025.1 Phthiracarus crinitus | reverse complement strand
CGAACCCGACCCGACCCGACAAATTTGTCGGGTACCCGACCCGAACCCGACATTTCGGGTACCCGTTTACTAGTCTAATTTATAGTATTTATTATTAAAAATAGCATTATAAATGGAGCTAAAACGGCTCCATTTAACTTAATTAGTACACGTATAAATTTAGTCTCTAACTTGTGAAATAAAAAAGTAGCAAATGCTATAATTTTGATTCTGATTTTTAGTTATAAACTTATGTTTTCATTAAGAAAATTGAAAGATTTGTATTGGGTGTGAGAAATAATTTATTTATAACTTTACACGGATTAAAGAACATTGACTTACAATTAACATAGATTTTAGAATAGCCTCTGCTTACCAATCAGTTCTAGTTTTATTAAGCTATAAAAATCATATTACATACTAGTCTATCATATATTTAATTATTTCTAAAATGTTTGCAATCAATTCAATTCATTGAATTGTGTTTGACATCATTTATGAATATTGTTGTATCGCTTGTTGTACTTGTAGTGAACTGACGCTCAAATCACATCACACTCAATGTCCAAAATAGTGTTTACTGACCATATATTAATTGTTTTTATTATTAACCAAATTATAAATTAACTGCGACGCAGTTTTAAGCTTATTTTCGATAGAAATCGTAGTTTCGTTTGTGTGCATTAAATAATTGAATTGAACTGAATTAATCGTAATTAATATCATATAATAATTTATTAATGATAATTGTATTTGAAAATGGGTTCATTATTAACGCGCGAACAAAACGGAAGAATAGAGGAAATAGATGTGAGTGGAAGTAATAATTACAGTTATCCTCCAAAAAATGGTTCGTACTTCGCGTCACACTTCATAATGGGTGGCGAAAGGTTCGATGCGTGTCAACCAGAGTGCTATCTGTTCGGTGAGAACAGCGAACTGAATCTGTTAGGCAGTCATGCGTCTCCGTTCCCATACAGCGCACCATTAGCTCACGAACCGACGCGAACATTGAGAGCGTTAATCAATATTCGCAAAGAGTCGTTACGTTTCGTTCGAACAAATCAAAAACGTATTGAATCGCCGAACGACTTGACGATCAATCAAACCAATGACACTCATTGTTACAAACAATTTCAATATAACATTGAGTTTGTATTCGATTGTGATGTCAAATGTTCGGTTGTGATTCACTACTTCTGCAGCGAACAAATCACTCAAAACGGTGTCACATATACGCCTAAAGATAGGACTAATAGTTCGGAAACATATTACTACAAGAAGGGTTGTGCGCAACAATTTACGCAATCGTGTCACGTATTCGATCCATCGGTTTATAGCGACGAAGAATTGCAGTATCGATCGATCGATGAACGCGGAGATTTCGACAGCAGTTCTCTGTTTCCAGTAGTGATACACTTAGAGGCACAAGAAGGTGACGAACCACGACAATCACATTCACTCATCGCTATCGTTGAACGCAATCACGAAAATACGTATTCTATTAAACCTTTAAAGCAAAAACTATTTGTCGATGGCTTGTCTTACTTATTGCAAGAGATATATGGCATCGAAAATAAGAATGCAATCTCTAATAAATCAGATAATTATGCTTCAGCTGACGAAGAAATCGAAGATAATTCGTCTGAATGTGTGATATGCATGAGTGATACTCGAGACACGTTAATACTGCCATGTCGTCACTTATGTCTATGTAATGGTTGCGCTGATTCGTTACGATATCAGGCAAATAACTGTCCCATATGTCGATCGCCTTTTAGGGCTTTACTACAGTTACGAGCGGTTCGTAAGACTATAATCAACAGCACAACATCACCAAACGTTACCCATAATCATCAATTGATGCCATCCAATAGTTCAACTGATTTGGTTGATATACCGCCCGGTTATGAAGCCATTTCATTAATCGAAGCTCTCAATGGACCAACTATTCAGTCTCATTCGAGAGTTTCTTATAAAATTTCGCCAGAAATTAATGAATCTCCGATTAATACAAAAAAATTTCATAAAAATGATCATCGATTTAAAAAATTGAATTCATCGTCGAATAATGGTTGCGATGCGAGTTCAGACTCAATGTGTGCAATAATGAACAGTCCTGTCAGTTGTGTGCGATTAGTTGCCAGTCCTTCCACTCCCGAAGTAATTGTTTCTGGAATACCACTTTCACCCAATAAAGAAATTGCTGATAATGTTGACATAAGTGTTAATAGTGTTCAAAATTGTGATCCAAATGATCACGAAATTTGGAGCGTATCTCTTGTGTCGAATACAAAACCTGATGACAATGACAATGGCAGCGCTTCCAGTACTTCTTCGGCAACTGCTGACAACATTGCATTACAAGAACGTGTGCGGCTATTGTCCAATGATAAAGATGATGACATCGATTATTTAATTAGTAAAGAGTATGATAATAGTGATGAAAGTGCAAGACATTCGTTTAGGATTAGCACATCGCCTCAACAAAACAAAGAATCGAATGGTAATTCCAGCCCATTATCGATCGGTATATCTTCCGCTTCATATGCAATAAAGAGTTTGCGCGATGGTATTCAAGAACAGATGGAAATGGATTCGGATTTAGTGTCGATCGCAACCAATTGCAGTGCAAACAATTTATCGGTAATACAGTCAGAACACGATCGCAATGATTATTTCGCATCAACTCATACATTACAAAATCCTAATTTGCAATTCGAAAATGTACGTACTATTCGTAAAAATAACAAGTTACTGATCGATTACGCAGTCGATTCAAGTTTAGATTCACCAGAGCTTCAAATTTTCTAACGTATTACAGTACTTCGTATTACTTATCTTAACGAGTATAATGAAACAATCATTAATCTGCAAACTTCACGCTTAAATCCCAAAAAGCAAACATGACTACGAATATGATGTTATTTTTGTAATCTATTCGTCAATACCTTATAAATGAAATTATATATCAACAATAGCTGCAATTGTTCAAATTAATCCGAATCTTGAAACAGATATCGTTCCGATTGGTGACACGCATCAAATGAATAATTTATTTTTGAAGTGTAGATTACAAAAATCAAACTCTTAAGTAAAATCGGTCGATCGCTTCATCAGTTACACATTTTTAAATTTTTGTTAAACTTCTTAAATTAGATGTTAAGTTAAACTTTCAAAAAAGTCTAAATCTAAAAAATTAGAGATTACTCGAGTATCGTGAGTTAGGGGTAAAAATCCATTCCGTTATAATTATATGGTACTCGTTATAGTAAGTAATTCGAGGCAATATGTACAATATATACTTTAAGTCTTTTAAATTACTTTAGAACTCAAAACATTAGGTTAGTTTTTTATTCGAACAAATATCAATAACTCTGCTTATATTAACTAATCGAATCTTTAATGTTAATATTCTAGTGGTAGTTTGGATTCGGTAACTAAAAAATATTATTATAAAATACGATTTTCCAATTCTCTAAAGTATAAGTTAATATACTGGTAAAAATGGTGAATCAATACCAATGATTTAAAAAATGTGGGATAAATCTGTTTTATCCTCTAATTTAAAAATTTCATTGAAATAAGGCATCGCAGACAGAATTGTAGACTCATTACACCACATAAGTATGACACATAATATGCCTTAATTAATTAATTTATTTATTTATTTACAGACTGGTTCACGGAATGCCGAATCAAACGTTAAGCAAACCATTGGCAAAGTTAAGTTAGCAGAAACTGAAATTATTGATGATTTTGATCTGAGTCCCAGTGATGTTTGACATTACAATATTACTGTAATATTATTGTCATTTAAATATAAAAGTAAATTAATTTGAAAATAGATACAACATATTAAATATTAAAGTATTTAATTAAATTTATGTAAATATGAGTGATTTTTCTTTTACTTCAACTTGTTTTCAGAGTAATGGATAACTTATTTTCAGTCTTGACTCTAGTTTGCGGCCAACTATTTGTGTTGAGTCCATCATCACTAACAACACTAGTTTTTGTTTCTCTCAAATTTGTTTGAATTCCTATATCGATAAAAACTGTTGGAGTTTTCAGTTTATTCGCTCTTTTAATTAATTTTAGTTCAATATTCTTTTAATTAATTTTAGTTCAATATTTCTCGTCACGGATTCGTTTTTTAAAATTTTCACGCGTTTTATCCATATATGTTCTGTATTTAAACGCTGTATTTGTGCGTCAAAACGGTTTTCAACACAAATACTAATTAATCGCTTAATTAATTGTACAGTTTTACGCGTTCTATTCATTAATTGCGGTTTATCAGTTATATATTGTTGTTCGGACATAATATCGACAAATACTGCACATACATAAACTTTTCAAATATACAAACGAAATACTTTAAAAGATTAATGATGGATGTTAGCTCAAATCAATACTTTTTAATGTTTAATAATGGATATGAGCTAAAATGAATATTTTTTAAACCCAAACTTAGACAAAAAATTAGAAGTTTTAAACAAACAAATAACGATATCTATATTTATTTATATAATTTATAATTTATTTTTGTATTTATTTAAATTGAAATCGATTTCAATTAAAATTATAGAATTGCATTTAATTTTATTGGACGTAATGTTCGGGATCCATTGGGATTAGAATCGTGCGATACAATAATTATAGATGAAGCCGATAAAACAGATAAAATAAAATATAATAATTTAGAATATATTATAACGGAAAATGTAAAGCCTCGCTCGTTAGAAAAATATCTGTCTGCAATAAAAAAAGATAAAACAGAGCAAAAGTCTAAGAAAAAGAAAAATTCAGATCCAATTAAATTCTTTAGTGCTTTAAAAAATCATTTTAATTTAAAATTTGAAAAAGATCAAGAAATGGTTGGCAAATATTATTATTATCGCGCAACATTTCCAGATTGGAACCTACATTATGCAGAGTATAATGAGTATAGTTTTAATTAAGCCAAATTAGAATGCGCTATGCATATACACAAACAGTATTGCAATTTTTTGTTAAAATATAAATCAGAATAAAAGAAAGAAACAAGAGTAAGCTTTAAGAATGAAATCGATTTCATTTTAAAGTCAATAAACTATTCAAGTACAAACTATTTAAATTTCATTGCTATCTTGAACATAATTGTCTATACATTTTAAATATGCAGAACAAAAATTTATGAAAACGTGACTTTCTATTCAATTGAAATAATATATCTTAAATATTGAATTTATAATGCAAATTGCATTATTATAAAAGAAAGCGAAACTTCACTCCTTTTCATTTAAACTCAGTAAGCAAAAGTTGAATATTAACTATAAAATTGGTATATTTTATTATTATAAGCAAAAGGTTATTACTATATATAAAAATCTATTGAAATCGATTTCAATTTACATTAATTTTATAATTGTTTTTTCAGCATGTATTCAAGAGGATGTGGAAGAGCTAGAGGTAGAATACCATCTAATACTAGTCAATATAGACAACAAACACCATCGCCTCAACCAACACATTCCACAACAGAACCAAACATAATCAATTTTGAAGCTTCATGTTCTAGTTCGAACACAACAATTCCAAATCTGTAAGAATTAATTTAGTGAAATCGAATTCACAATTAAATTTTATATATTTTAAATTTCTTTAGAGCTGAATGTGAAATTATAGATTGGGGACTTGAAGATCTAGTTAATCAGCGAAAAGAAGCGGAAAAAGCATGGCTTGAGGTCGAAGAGTATATAAAAAGAAACCCTAACGTAGAGCTTCCAATTGAATTAATTGCTAAACGAAATGATGCTCTTTCAAAATTTAATCCGAAGGATATTATAAGAGTAGATATTCCGCTTGATAACTCTGATGATGAGGATAGTTGCAATAACTATCAACGAGTTCCTCCCCCTTCGTCTTACAATGAGGAATTTTGTTTATCAAATATGCAGTATTTTCTTATGCGTACTAGAGATATTGGTAATATTTTTATATAAAGTCTTATATGTAAAATATTAGAAATCGATTTCTATTATTTTATAATTTAGGAGCATTTTTTGGAAAATCGGGCGCTAATATTAAAGCATTTCAACAAAATTTACTGTTAAAGTAGAAGGCGTTTCCGAGAATATTCTATGGAAACAGTTCATAATGACTGGAAGAGAAGATTTAAAAGAAAAAGCATTTGAACATTTAAAAGAAAAGTTTGGTTATGATAACATTATACTGATTGCTAACGATGTTTGTTATAATTGTTACGAAGATCATACAGAAGCGAATTGCACTAAATGCTTCTTTTGTCTAAAAGATGGACATACACACAAGTGTTGTCCTGAAAAGAGGAGTCATATTTCTGCGAAATCGATTTCGCCTCCAAAGTCAGTAATCAGAAAAACTAAACGAGATTCAGACGAAGAAGATTCAGACGAAGAAGATTCAGACGAAGAAGATTCAGACGAAGAAGATTCACACCATGAGAAACAGAGTTCATCACAAGTGCAAAAAAAGTCAACACAAATACAACATAGCAGACTTTCAAGATTTGGTGTAACTTCATATAATTGGAGACAGTATATGACTGAGTATGATTGGTATCGTAATTATTGGGAACCATTAAAGCAAGAATATCCAAAGGTTTATGCGAAACTTGCTGATAAACTTAGTGATTATGTTTCAATGTACGTTGAGGGTGGAGTTGGTTGGAAAAGAAATCCATAAACAAATGAAATGGAACATTATAACTATGCTATTCAGGTACAATAATTATAAAAATTAAAAATAATTTTTTATTAATTGAAATCGATTTCAATAGGTTATTTTTCACCACTACATCAATGGATTGGGCACTTTGTATGGCTACATGACTGCAATTAATCAAATTGATAAACTTGATAGAATGGTTTCATGGAAACATGGAGTGTCTTATCAAAGGGTTAAAATGGGTGTAACACCAGAACATGCTAGAAGTAGAATTCTAGACATTTGCCGTATGCTTTTATTTAACTGTTTATTACTTTATAATATAAGAAATCGATTTCTTTAGGTAACAAAAGACTTGAAATGTTTAATGCAAAATCAGATCTTAAGATGCTAGAATTAACAGAACAAGATTTTATAAAGAATCGAACTATAATTAAGGATATTGGAAGCTACTTTGTGGACCCTAAAGATTCTAAAACAGCCATTATCGTTAAGAAATTTAGCTCTTTATTGGTTGAATTTAAATATTCACGACGAAGAGCAACATAACATTGAAATTGATTCTCGTACTACTTTGCGCATTTATAGAAAAATTCTGGAATACATTGTAAAATCTAATGCTGAAATTTAATGCTAAAATCTAATTTATTATACGTCTCTCATAGTTGTTTGATTAATAATATGTCTGTGTATAAGCATCACAAGAAAAATGTCATTTCTTTTGCAACGATGTTTACATGGTATATTATTTAATGACATATAAACAGCACACAATTTATTTCTTTTTCCAGTATGGCTAAGGCCTTCAGTAGGAGTGAATAAGTCAATAAACAATTCAATGCGTAGGAATATAAAATCTAATGTGTAATCACTTTTAAAGTTTCTTCCATCTCTATAACATTTAATTAATCCACATTCAGGTTTATATTCTAAAAAGAAAAGAAATCGATTTCTTATATTTTTATTAAATTATTTATACCTCTATCTTCAAGAATTAATTTAAATATATTTTTTAATTTAAGAAACTTTGTGATAATATCAATTATTGATATATAATAATAATATTTGGAGAATTTGAAAATTTCTTTAACATCCAAAAAATCGTTTTCTTCTTTAATCAATTTGTTTTGCATAAAAGTAGATTTAGAGTACTTAAGCATATCATTATAAACGTCTACGTTAACATTTTTGTTGAATAGGTTTTGAAAATATTTCGTTGTATTAAAAAAAATATCGTTCACATCATTATCGGATAAAAAATGTTTTTCTTTCATTGATACCATTAAGTTAACATATTTGCTAATATTATCTTTGTTTACGGCGCCACTGGTTGATGGTAACTAGTTTAGAAAATATCATTATTTTTCTTTAAATATAACGTATTTGATTACCTTATTTGCAAAAGATGTTAGATTTAAATTATTTTCTGTCACAGTATTTTCCTTAACAAATGGTTCAATTATTTCACATTTTTGAACTTCCTTTTTATGGAATCTTTTTATATGTTTGACATAATAAAGATAAGTTGATAAAAATGTTTTACAATAAAATCATTTTACTATAACACTTTTTTTCATATGCCACTTAACATGACATTTGTGTAACTAAATGATGAATTAATAACTTTATAATTTTCAACAGAGCATTTAAACTCCATATTTTGAAATCGATTTCAAAGTGAATTTATATTGACATCAATATAAAAAAGTCTTATTTTTTTAAACAATCGTTTTAGAAATCGATTTCTTTTGGTTAAGTTTTGGCGGTTAAATAGTAAGCGTCATGCGTAGAGAAATAATTATTTAGCGCTCAATCTTGTTTTATAAGTAACATAATTATCATTCAATAGTGTTATTTCAATATGGCAGTCGGAAATTTTAGTGTAGAAAATATTACAAAAATATTAAGTGATTTGGATTTAGATTTTTATATTAATAAATTTAAAGGTGAAATTTTAATTATATAAAAATTAATATATTTTATAGTTAAATGATTTTTTAGGTAACTCTATATATGATAACGTTTTACCACATATCGCGAAACAAGAGGACTTAAAAGATGTTCAGAATTTAGGTCATAGATTGCGAATTTTTAATGCAATTAAAAGTTATTTGGTTTTGAATAATGTCACGATAACTGTTAATGGTTAAACTATAAGCTCAAGTGACATATCAATAAGCGATGAAGCGTTAATTAACACTGATATGTTTGAAGATGACATCGAAGTCAACAGTACATTTGGATTCATAAAACAGCGTGAAATATACAAACAAGTTAAACAATGGCCAGATATAAATGATTATCAATTGCCAAGCTTCGAAGAAACTGAAGAGCTTCAAGATATCTTGAACAATCCTAATGCCAAACTAAATTACAAACAGAGAAATATTTTAGTGGAAAAATTGTATCTCCAACTAAAATCTTATTTCAAGTAATATAACGAAAATTGAAATCGATTTCAATCTATTTATATGAAATATTTTTATCTCTCTTTTTAACTCTATCTATTATTTTTAGAAATGGTATACCGACGTACCCTGTTCAGCAAATATGTCACACATTTGTTAGCAAATATAAACACTTAAAGAGTCTCCGGGTTTAGAATTTGTATGTATATTCAATTTATTAAGATAAATTACAGTCTATAAATCTCTATAGGAAAAACTTGTACAATCTGTTAGACGGCATCATGCAAACGAAACATATTATATTCGCAAAAAAGAAGGTAAAGTTGTTTCTAGGAAAAGAAAAAGTGATAACGCAACAAATGAAGCCAAAAAAAGATGTCAAAATTTAGATCATCAAATCAACGAAAGCAATGATAGCCATGTTAGCGAAACAAATAATCAAAATTCTCAAATTAATCCTGACCATGAGATCGATGTCAATATTTTACAAGAATCTAATTACTTAACACAGATAAATACTGAAGTCGAAAATGTCGAGAATTCTAATAACGTAAACATTATATTGAAAAATAATTTATACATTAAAACAACAGGGGTTAAAAATAAAAAGAAATCGATTTCTTATAATTTATTTTTTTTCTTTTAAATAGTTTGAGAGATTTGTAAATGAAAGTTTAAAAAAAATTATGAAGATCTGTTTGAACCAATCACCGAACTATTCAATAATTTTGTTAAGCGAAGTGCTATTGTGTTTGGGCGAATATGTAAAAGCTTGAAATATAAAAATTTTATAACTCAAAAATATTTCAACGCACTTCAAACTGGTATTATTATTTTGTTACAAAATATAGAAAAAAAAATTTTATTTGTATAGATGCCGCGAAGACATGTGGGGCCATAATATTATTAGAAAAAATACTTGATTGCAACTAATTACTAATAAACAAAAATGAATACAATCCATCGTGGAAGAAGTCTATAATAGTCTTAGATTAGCATAACACAGTAACTTGTCAAGACAACATATCAAACAAATTATCAAAAATAGATTCACTGTATTGCACAATTTATGGCAACAAAACTTGTTAACGCGTATTTTAATTTATTTGTTGCTTATTTTGCTTTCAAATTAAACTACGATAAAGAGACAGAACCTATTTTGACATCTATTGAGCATTTCTTATTTAACTGGACATTCACGCCACCGTCAAAAAAGATTAAAGATATTAAAACAGATTTATTACTGTAAATTTAAACTTCATATGTAGTTAAATCGATTTAACTTTTAATACTTTTAAATTTATTACATTTATTTTATTGTGTTAAATCGATTTAACATTTAAAGTATTTTGTAATTTTTGATCTTAATTATTAGAATAAATTATTACTTAATTTAGACTCATATTCTTCTTAATGATAAGAGTATTAAACTTATTAATTAAGCTAATTATCTTTCTTAAAAATTAGTCGTAAATCGTTCTTTTGTAAATAATAAATCTAAATTAGGTTCAAATTTGATCTTAAATTTAAGTTTTTAACACTTCTTTATTAAGTACAAAACTTATCTTAATTGTTAAGATTAAAATTCTACATAATTAAGATTTACGCATCACTTGCAACGACCTGATAGTAAATAATCTTATTTAAGAATTTGAAATGTCTTAAGTATGAATATAATCTAGAGTCCGTTTTTTAGTACCAAATTTATCAATTTTAAGAAAAAATTAATCAAAATTTTTTGATGTGTTGCAATCATTAATATAAATACATTTATTCATCACATCATTCAATATACGATTATCTAAGATTTTTATTTTAATATTAAAATCCATTTGTTTCGAAGTAATTAACTTTTCAATCACTGAATAGTTGTTTGTTTTCCAATATTTTGAATGATTATCAGTTAATACAAGTCTATATTGTTTATTAAATATATTAGTATTGAATTGTTTGTTAACGCATTGCAAACGAAAA
>JAQGAW010004335.1:0-11051 GCA_034698025.1 Phthiracarus crinitus | reverse complement strand
ACAACAATTATACACCAATCATCGAATCGTGTACTATTGAGACAACTATTGATAAACCTTATGATTGCACTGAACTATTTCAGCTTAATATGCAAATCCTAAATGATATGAAATTTGCTTTTAAGCAAACATATTTCTACAAACATTACAATTCAACAAAGAAATTATTATATTTAGATAAAGAGATAATATATATGGAGAAACATCTCAAACAAATTAAATTCAAAATTAATACTAAACTTTTAATTGATTTGCTTTTTAATAAATATATATTTCTATGGATTAAAAGCACAGATAAGGTTAATTTTTTCAACATAAGCTTAAACTCAGATTATAATATCTATTTTTCTTCAAATCTAATGTTTAATCTAAATTCGAAGCATAAATGCAATGATATATCTTCAGCTTATGATAAAACACAATTGTTTACTCATATCACTCAATTAACATGTGAATATAACTGTCGTCTCAATCATTCGTATAACAAATATGGCTGTATAAGAGTTTTTAATTTTCTTAATGAATTATATTTAGGTAAAGGATTTATTTTTTATGATATTCAACATACTAATTACAAGTTTTGTCATGAAAATCTAAATGAAACAGAATATGTGAAAATATATTATTATTGCCGTAATTACTGTAAATTACCATTTTGCTTCTCAGAACACTTTGAATTAAACATGATAACCAAAGGAATGGGAAATAAAGATTATATTGTTGTTAACATAATTCCACGATTATCTTATGTCGTTACAAATACTGAAATAATGAAAATGTCTTTTATTGAATTATTATGTAATTTTGGAGGAATAATTGGTTTTTGGTTTGGTATATCTTTTAATGATATGTTTCTATTTTTGATTAGTATAATATTTGTTAGTTATAAATACACACTAAAGTTTTTACTGAAATTCAATAATTATTTATTCAATCCATGAATAGAAAAAGCGTAAAATAATATTATATAACTTTAATCATTAAATATTCAAAATTAATTTAAAAATTATAAATTATGTAATTTTAGTTAAATAATTGTTTTTTTGTTTAATAATATGTTTCTATTGTTGAATATTATATTATATGCTAATTTTAACAACAAATTTTAATTTATTTAACTAGCGCACCCATTCGTATGATATTTGTTTATACCGTTATAAATTTAATAATATCCCGTTTTAATCCCATTCGAATAATATTTGTTATTTATTCATAAACCCGTTATAACAATTATAGCCCGTATTTTTTATTTTAATATTTAATTTATATTGTTGCATATAACTAATTTTTTTGCGCTAATTAAAAACATTTTTTATAATAATAAATTTTAGTTATTGTTAGGCCTAAGCAATGAATACATTATATAAGGGAGTTTTATTTATATTGTTGCAGACAAAGAGAGAGAAACGGAAAAGTTTTTATTGTATTATTAACTAGTGTACCCACTGGTATCATATTGGTTATTTATTTATTAACCAGTTAAAACTATATTTATAGCCCGTATTCTTCACTCTACCCGTTAATATACCCGTTATTTAATTTGCATTCTTAACTTTTATTTATTAATCCCGTCATCTACTATAGCTTGGAAATTATATCAATGCATATCACTATTATTTCATATTACTATTAGTCCACCAATTTGTATAGTAGTTTAACCCGTTATATCTGTAATTATAGCCCGTATTCTAGTGCACCCATACGTATCATTTTTGTTATTTACTATTTAACCCGTTATAACAGTTTATATTGACACCCCGTAAAAGGTTTTATATTGTTTAATATTAGCGTTAACATTATTTCTTGCGCTAAACAACAATGTGAGCGTGCTCTAACTATATTGTTAGAACGACGCTTAAATGATAGAACGACGGCAATTCATATTGTTTAAACGACCGAAAACTTAGAGAACGACCATTGTTGCGGACAGAGAGAGATAGAAACTAAAAAGTATTTTTTAAAATATATAATTATAAGTGAATGCACACATTAAATGCTAACAGAATGATTGAGTGGTTTGTGTGATAACTGGAATATCATTCAAACTAATCGTCAATAAAGGAAAGTAATTTAATTATAATTTAATACGTATTCCAGTGATAACCGATATCACAGCTGATCAATAATCAGTGTTAATCGTAACAACCAGTAATTGTAAGTGCAGAGTCTGTAACCGTACAGCAACTGTTAAGCTCATCAACTGTGATAATCCATTACTACTGAAGATCCCGTAGTCTCTGAGTGATACTACACTACGGATGTGATACGAGTAACGTCTTCGCACACAACCCGTTTCTTCATCTTTCAAAAGTAGACATGGAAAATATTTTTATGAAATTTACAAATTATAGGTTTTGAAACATTGCACCGGAAACAATAGCCAACGCTTTAAAAAATAGGGAAAAAAATAAACAAATATTTGCTTAATGATGCAGAACTAACTCATCGCCACATATTCAAACTGTAGTTTCGCTAAAATTTTTTTACATGTTGTTGTTGTTGTTACCCCCGAAGCCTGTCTGCATACTTTACAGACTTTAGTCTCGAGTGTGTACTCGAGGCCGACTCAGGTTGTTCCGAGCCAGAGGAAGGTGCTCTCCATTTGGATTTCTCAATGAGAAGGGGTCTTCGACCTTACGCGGCGGATAGCGCTAGAAGAGCTACGGTCACAGATTAACGTGGACACCGCCGAACCCACTGCTGCGTCTGTTCTCTCAGATATCAGTTAACTGTAGAGAGAAGCTTAATGCGACGCTCACAGGGTTTGAACCCACATCAGTCATTGCTCACAAGTGTACGCGTTAGCCCACTACACCACAGACCGGACTCCGATTTTTTTACTTAAAACTATTTATTGATAAATAAATATTAATTATCAAAGCATAAATTTATATACTTTTATATATTTATATTAAATTCTACAAAAAATTAAAGTTTTTACTAAAATCAAACGACTTTTGTTCACTATCTTATTAATTTAACCAAATACGGTAAGCATATTATTCAAATTTGTTTGTTTAAACCAAACAGTAAGCAACTTCTATTAAGTGCATAGTTACCCAAGGTCTGAGCCTCTTGGGGGGATTCAGGTCAAGAAAATCTCAAATTTTTAAGTGGGGGTCAAAAACACATATTTTTTAAAAGACAATTTTTTTGGGCCAAAGTTTATTTTAAAAAAATTTTTTTCAAATTTTTTCCTTGACTCAGACTTCCGTGATTCAGACTAGAGGTGGAAAAAGTTTGAAAATCAGAGTCCCGTACTGTCCTGATAAATGAATTGTTTAGTCCTGTCCCGTCCCGTCCTGATTAAGATAAATTTAAGTCCCGTCCCGTCCTGTCCCGAAAATATTTTGTGTTCATTAATTGATTGATTTACTTTTAGATAACAAACAAAATTTTGTAAATTTTTTTTGGGCAAATAAAATAAAAGCTTTAAAATAAATACGTTTCATGTGTATAATATGCTTACAAGTTAAAAATTTGATAAAAAAGCTGTAAAATTTGCAAAATGTTGAAAAATTATCAAAATTATAGATATTTGACACATTAATTCAACCAATTATAGATTTTCGGGATTTTGTGAGCAAAATCTAAGATCCTGTCCCGTCCCGATATTTTTATGTGACAATCCCGTCCCGACAAATCCCGAAAAAATTTGTTCAATCCCGATCCTGTCCTGTCCCGTCCCGATAATTTTTCCATGTCTAATACACACAACTGACAGCATTACGTTAGCATTACTTTCTCACACACAAACTCGCATACAGATTACGTTCAAGGCTTTTGAATGGCGAGTGAACGCTATAATTATAATAACAACGCATCGGAACGGTTTGCTTGTTTTTTTGATTAATAAATAATAAATACATATGATTTGGATGTGTGCGCAACACAACGATATGATCAATCAATTAATTACAGTAATGTACGAAAAACAGCAGCAAAAAATGTTAACGATTTTCATTCAACGCTGAATTTATGTTAACTGTATTTATTTGAACATACAGTTTGAAAATTTTCAAAAAAATGTGAATAAATAAGTAAATAAACAATTTTTGTTGGTTTGTGTGTGTGTTTTGCGTTCGTTTCAAATAATTTCGCGGCAATTATTAAATTACAAAACAATGGTTTGATTAAACGGGAAATAATATGTGAGATTTAAAACATTTGAAAACTTATCGTTTTGAATATAAATCATGTGAAGAGAGCGACACAAGTATTATACAAACAGATATTTTATTATTAGATTACAGTATTTTTTCTATTAAAATGTATATATAATTATATTTCTATTAAATATATTAATATATATCGCATCAAATCATATGAACGTATATCTATATTGTGTGTAAATATTAAACATTTTGTTTTGTGATTTCAACTCATAATTCGAGTCATGATTAGACTAACGAAGAAGACTCGACTGCGACTCACGTTATTAGTGGTGATTCCGGTCATCAGTATTGTAGTGATACTCTATTCAGGCCTATATTATACCTCAGATGACTCTAAGTTACTATCGTTTACCTCCAATAATGACAATATCGACGATAACATAGTGAACAGCGATCATACGGAACAGTTATCGGTCACTAAAGGCGAGCACAAGTCGTCCGATAAAAGTATATTTAAGTTTCTGTGGACGGAATCGGGTGTCGATAATGGGTTGCGTTGCGATGCGATTAATCTTACGAAATCGGTTGATATCAATGTGGTCGATGTGTACCCCACTCTTGAGTTTAAGCCCGTTTACAAGACGTTCTGGAATTTTTGGTTCGAGAATCGCTATTTGGAGCGAAAGGACAATTGGAGACAATTGCCGTTAAAGGTTTGCATGCTTTGATTATTTGTTTAAAAGTTTTTTAAGGTGTGATTATTGGTACATATAGTATGCAAAAGTTTTGTGGTTTTTTTTGCAAATCTTTAATATTATTTCGTATTTTTTACGATTGTATACTAAAAAAATTAGATTATTTGCCAACGAATACACGTTTGCAGTTTTATGATGAGATAAGTTCTAATTGTGTTTTTTAATGTACACGCAAAAACATAATGATTTTTTATCATATTTACCGATCGCTTTTTACACTTATCTCAAACATTAAAATAGTACGGGTCGTGAGAGTGAGTGAGTGTGTGAGTGAGAGAGGGAGTGCATTGTGTGAAGGCTTTATATTCGCGATAATTCATACTATTTTAATCTGAAAAAGGATGCGTTAAAAATATTATATATTATTTGACACATTGACACGAATTTTTAGCTCACAGTATGCAAAAAGTATGGACTTATTTAGTTTTTACTAATTGCCTGCTGAACCGTAACAAACGCTCGGTTATTTCGGTTATTTAGTTTTCAATTTTGCAAATTGTTAATCATATGTTTTTAAATGCAAAACAGTGTTAATTGAATTTGATATTGAATTTTCTGATTTCATAATAAAAAATTTCTTTACTTTTTAAAGTTAAATATTTACAAATATTAAAGCTAAGCGCACGCACAGACATGTGATTTCCGTATGTTAATGAAAACTTTTGAGAAAACTGACACAAGAAAAGAAAAAATAGTTAATGTATGCATTATTACGCCGAAAAATACAATGTCATTCTTAATTTACATTAACACCATATCCGCATTTACTGTAGGTTTGCATTCTCTTTATTGCTGCATATGGTATAAGCTTATTATTTGCTTGTTTAGTACAGTAGATGTTAGTTTTTTTTCTATTAAGCGATGGAAATTTTAACATACGCTCGGAATATTTTTTCCCCCAAAATTAAAAGGATGTTTAATTGAAACGATAGCGCAGCTATTATTATTAAATTCAATTAAAACGCTTACGTTAATGGGGTTTTGAAAAAATAATAGGTTAGATAATAATCATTAACTGTTTTTTTCATATATACATTTATATATGAAAAAATAATTATTATATATACCGTACTTGTATATATACTGGTATATATAAAGTGATTTATTAAAATACAACTGTTTATAATAGGAAAACTTTTATAATAGCATTTTCTCTTTGAAGGTAAACGAACTTATTTAGAGGTAATATATTTTTTTCGCATTTCATTCAAGTGTGTCAAAAGCATTTTTGCATTTTTTTCTCTATTGATTTCGATTTACCGCAAATTTATTCGTAAACACAAACAGTTAGTGATGTCTCGAAGTAATTCGCGTCATAGTCTTAAACGATTCGTAGTGACAGTTCGAAACGCAAAACCCCTCACAGAAGTTATTCTCGAATCGTATAGTCATTGTATTTGTTTATTTATTTAGTTTTTTCAATTAATCAAAATCGAGTTCGCGAACACTTGATATTTTTTTATCGCTATATTCGAACTGAATAATTATCACGTGTCATAAAAATATATATTCTGGTATGAGTGGTCTAAATTATCATCACTTGTGTGATAATTATTAAATTCTTAGTGGTTCTGGGGTTTTGGCTGATTATTTTGTATGAACTGTGGATCGAAACGAATTAAAATATTCGACTTACGAGTTCACTATTTTTTGTTTTCATTGTTAACCTTTATATAACTTTATTAATGAGTTTAAATATACTAAAAGTTTTCTAGAGATTTGAAAAGTAATGGTCAATTAAATTATATTTAATTTCATAGAATTTATTTTCCGGTGCGTTTGTGTGTGCTTTGTATGCATAAAGTAATTTATAACAATTAAAGATAATTATTGGTTATCATTATTTTACAAAGATTTAAATTTCCTGTTCACACTATTTTATTTTCATTTTTGCCTCCAGATTTAATAAAAGCATTCCTATGTTATTTTCTCGATTCTTTTATTCCTGCTTCAGGTTTTTTTCTCCCGAAGAAAACAAAAATATTTCTAACACTGGTTCTCTTCACTCAATTCCCAATTCTCCTAATCTGTACGGATGCGTATCGAATTAAAAATTGAGAGAAACATTGTGTAATTCATTTTCGAAACCAATTATATTAAACAAGTTTTCTATAGATTTTGACACTTTTGAACAAGTTTTGTGCGTTCATCTGTGCGTTACTTTTCGTTATTTTGTAGTAGTAGTAGTAGTTGTTGTGGTTGCACAACAGCTGCACTCTTATATTTTTTTCTTTATTCCGTTTTGAGGTCACGATTAAGTGGTTTTTTCTAATTGTTTCGTCCCAACAATTGTATTTCGAACAGTATATTCCTAACTGTTTTTAAAATTTTTTTGCCTTAAGGGTTAAAGTTTTTTTTTAAATTCGAGGTTATTTATTGTTTAATAGTAAGAGAAAATGGTTTACAGATTTTATTTACAGATTATTAAATATGAATTTTGAATGAGCATCGGAAGCGAAGAATAGAGGAATATTTCTGAAACGAACACACAATCGCTTTAAAAGGCGTTTCTAATAGTTTAATTGCGTGTGTCTTATGTTTGGTTTGTTGTATTGTAGTTTATATGTTAATATTTAAATTATATACGCATTGATCGTGGATTGTATGAGTAGTACTATTATTTTTTTCGCGTTTGTTTCTGTTTTATTTTTATAAAACGAGGTTAAATAAAAACTATTCGTGAAAATATTCGTATTAAGAGTTATGTAATTATTTAAAATTAATTATGTTATTACTCACGAGTCTGCTTAAAATAGGTTCACAATAACTTCTATATTAGACTATGTAATCGCAAAAAAATTAAGGTCCGATCAAAGCCCGATACAATCAAACCCGTACCCGAAAAAAAAGCCCGACAATTTTAATTTCCAAAGCCCGAACCGGCCCGATTTTCCTTAATATTTAATTTGCTATATTATAGCAATATTTTATACATATTATTTCGTAAAATTTAATTATAATAAATAGTATTCTCCAATATTTTACAGTTATTAATGCTAAAATATTGTTTGTTTAGAATATTTTCTTCAAAAATCTATTTTTCGGGATTTGATATTTTGCATCAAAAAGCCCGGCAGACAATTTTTTCTTAACTTAAGGCTAGAGCCCGCAAAGGCCCGAAAAAATTTGGATGGATTATGGACTGACAATGGACATACACTTCAAAACACAAGAATCCCTTCAAAACTCAAAAATAAGAGAAATGATTGGGAATATTGTAGTTGTGGATTGTTTTCTTATTCCTCGTGATATTCCAAATGATAATTTTATTTATGTGAAAATTTCTATGTAATACCACATCAAAATTGTTTTATAATGAATATTTCTATGGCGATATCGGCAACGATTATAATTTTTTTGTATCAAAACAAAACTGTTTACTGCTATGTAAAACATAAATGAGTTTTACAAACAAATTTAGTAGAAAAACTTCAAAAATCGATTATTTAAATGCAGTAGTAATCACTGCTCTTAATAGTCATTTTAGAACTTTTATATTAAAAAATAAAATTGTATTAAAAATGCATGTATTTTAAACATAAAATAATAAGAATGCTTTTTATTATAAGTTGTGATTAACACGATTGTAACATAATTTAAGTTAAAATGAATAACCAAATGAATGGATATCAGATACAAAGCTATTATAGCAAAATATTTACAGGAGAAATTTGGTAACAATAATAAATGGAAAAAATTAATTTCAAGCTCGCTGTTATTGCTATTAATAAATGGAGCGCCAATGCATCGCATTTGCATTCATAACTATTAAGAACAATATTCAAGTAATAAACAATGGTTGTGTTCATTGTTCAGAATTCGCACAACTAATAATTTTTTCATTTATGTTCCATTTAACTGTATATTATTATACTAGTAAATACCCAATTCAAGAATGGGTTGAAATATAAAAAATAAAGTTTTGATAGATGTATTTACCCATAAGTTTATATATTGTCATTCATTCCATATATTCATTAACCAGTATATAGCCATCAAAGTTTGTTAAGCAATAGAAGAAAAAATAGATTTATTTAATATTGTAGGTAAAGCTGTTCTAAGGTAGTAAAATTGGAACCCGAGACAAACCGACAAAAGTCTGGCAACCGAACCGACGGTTAACCGAAAACCAGATAAAAAGATATAAAAATATTTAGTGAGCAGAAATCGGATTATAAATATTACTGATGCAAATAATATTTATTTAATTCTTTTATTTCTAAAAAATTTAAAGTTTTATTTAAGAATTTTTCAAATTATATACAATATTATTATTTGATGATAAGTTTCAGGAAAAAAATTAAAATTTATATGATTTTTAAATAGTTAAATGTGTTATTTTGTTTAATTATTAATTTTATTTATATTGAAATTTTGACTCTGTTATCTATTAATAAATTATGACACAGAATTAGTTAAGTTCGTTACACTTAAAACAAGAGAAATCCGCGACATACCGATTGCTCCACAATTAACGCAAAACGAAAACTTTAGAATAATTCTAATAAAAATCCCAATTATAATAGTAATTCAAAAGAAAGTCAATAATAGTAATCGCTGTCGTAAAATCTACTCCAAACTAATTTCAATGTTATATAACTAAACTCATGTATAAAAAGCATATTCGCGTCAAATAAGTCTTTACTTAAATGAAGAGCTGGTACACCAATCCAGTCCAGTCGAACAAAACTACTTAAATTAATTTTCAAGAGCTTACACGTGTCACCGATAATACCCGTGACATAGACGTCATCGAATAATAAAGCGGGCAATGATTGGATAATTGTTGTGTACAGACAATGAATGCAATCACCCGTTAATAAATAAGGACCGACAGTGAAGTTAGGAAATTGCGAAGAACTGAACGTTTGTTCAGACAAAAACCACGGCAAACTTTTGTTCCGCTGTGGCGCCCAATTCACCGCTAGTCTGCCTAAAACCGCTTTCTTTTGTGAATTATGTCTCACAAAAGTATTGAGACGTTCGGAGTTTACAAGTATATCGTCATCGGTTTTCAATATATATTTCACATTTTTACAGTGAAATAGCGTCCATCGCAATATACCGATAGCTTTAAGCGTGCAATTGTAGTAACTATCGATGAATGACCACTGAATGATATCATTATAGACCTGTGATTCGCTTATAATGTCTAAATTATAGCGATTATCTGATCCGAAAACGAATAATAATTTCGAATCATACCTAACCATCTGTTGAGCCCACGTTTCACGTATAGCTAGCCTTTGTTTCACTGCTTTCGGTCGAGTGAACACAAACACTAGTAAATCAAGATTTTTACCGTAATCTTGTCCACAATATTCCTCATTAACAATAATCATTTTTGTCACATATTTAACGTAATCTGCGTATAATAACTTAGTTTCAGTTGTATCTGATTGTACACTAGTTATTCGCCACAAATATTCGTATTCAAGTGCTTTAATCTGTTGTACTTTCTTAGCAATAACTTGCGTTTTATTTTCTGTATTTATAACTTTCGGCACAACAATCGTGTTTTGCGTACTTTTATAGAATAAAACTTTTATCATTACAACAACTATTATCAGATTTATGAATGATAGCACTAGTAGTGATGAAAATAAAAAACTCTTTGATGCAGTTTTCATTATAATTTGCATACGAATATTTTTTATAATTTATTAAACAAGTGTTTTTGGATTCAAAAAACATATGCTTAAAACAGATTGCTTTTTATATTAAACATTTGCTATTTTGAGGTTAGTTATTATAGAACTAGAGTAAAATAAGACAAGCAAAACAGAACAGAATCGTATTGTTTTCGATGTAATATTAGAGATGAGTTTTTTTATTAACTTATGAATGTGAAATTAATAACTAGATCCAATATGTTTGTTATGTTCCATACCCTTCCTCATACAGGTCTAGTTAAACACGTTAAACATAAAATGCAAAAAAGAGAATGAGATATTTGTCGTTTAATGTAATTTATTTTTAAGTTAAATTTTAGTCTCGAGAAATGTGCGTTTTATTCTTGAAATTTTTGCAAATGTATGGTCTAAACTTCCTAATAGGTTAAACATTTTTGTTAAAATAAATTTTCTTTTTTAGCTCACTTTATGCTAAAGGAGCTATTGGATTTGCAATGTCCGTCTGTATGTCCGTGGACCGGTCTCTATGTTTATTAAGGGATTTTTTC
>JAQGAW010004334.1:0-11052 GCA_034698025.1 Phthiracarus crinitus | reverse complement strand
AAGCTTTCCAACGATGTACATATTGTTAACTGATCCAATTGTTTTAAATTTAATTCAGTTTGGATCAATTGGATCAGTTAACAATATGTACATCGTTTGAAAGCTTATTAATAGAGGAATCGATTGATGCAAGTCTTAAGCTAATCGAAGCATCGGTTCAAGAATGACAAATTGGTGGCAGATTAAGTTAATAGATTAATGCAAAACGTTATTAATGTTTGATATGTAAGTTTTAAAACAAGCGCGTTCACTATGATAGGCTACAGTTTTTACATTGATTGCGTTAGCCTCTCATGCATGAAATTTTTTCCGCTTATATTTTGGATTGACTACAGTATAGCAATTTTATTCATTATTTAAAATAAACCATTTTTAAAAGAATATTTAATTCTATCTAGAATTTGTTTTAATTATTTATGGAATATATCTTATATTTTTAATTTCAAAAAAACTTTAAAAATATTTAATTTTAATAATTGTTAATTTAATATTACTGTATGAGATAAAATGAACTCAATTTAAATATTATTCCAAGATTGAAATGCTATTAAACATTACTTTTTATAAGAGTAACTTCAAAGACAAGTAAAATCTCAAATCAGTGTTATCTCAAGTCTCTAATTTAGAAAGAGAAAACTTTATAAAATATTTTGTTGTTTTAAAGTTTTCTCTTTCTAAATTAGAGACTTGAGATAACACTGAGATTAATTAATGATTGCGTAATTGTAAAAGAGTAACACATATTATTAATATTCGCATTAACATTATAGTCAAGTCAAAATCCGAATAAGTTATTTTGAAAAAAATGAACGACTTTGACTTACATTGGAAATTGGCTGTAAATAAAGAACGGAATTTTGAACAAAATGATACATTATCTCTAAATATAATCATTTGACAAGTTATGTATAGTGATGAGCATTGTTTAAAAGTTAAGAAAAATATTGACTTTTAGCCTTAACTCCGAACTTTTTTTAACTTTAACCTTAACCTTATTAACTTTAAACATAACTTGATTAACTCTTGAATTAATCGGTTAAGTTAACCGGGTTAACTTATTTTACTTTTTAAAAAATAATTTAGAATTATAATAAATGTTTTTTTTTAAAAAGTCTCATTATTTTAAATGTTTTAATGATTTTTAATTTTTATTTTACTCATTTTATCACTAATATAATAAATTTTACTCATTTATAAATTATTTTATTTAAACTTTAATCCAAAATTAAAAGATTTAAATTGAACAAAGACCCCATTTCTGCATTTTTATATTACATCTTAATGAATTGTGCTATATTATTCGAAAAATCTTAATTAAAGCTTATTTAATCAAATATATTTGTAGTTGTAAATATTTATTTATGAGTTAAAAGTTAATGGTTAACTTTTCGATAATAATTTAACCCTAACTGTTAAAAATATTTTAACTTTTATCTTAACTTCTTCACAAATATTTAACTTTTAACCCTTAACTTAACCGAGTAAACTTTTTTGGTT
The DNA here is from genome assembly GCA_034698025.1 of Phthiracarus crinitus. Classification (NCBI taxonomy): domain Eukaryota; kingdom Metazoa; phylum Arthropoda; class Arachnida; order Sarcoptiformes; family Phthiracaridae; genus Phthiracarus; species Phthiracarus crinitus. The sequence goes on along the minus strand of JAQGAW010004334.1, from coordinate 9,555 downwards.
AAAAGTTATGTGCTAAAATGCTCTAGTTTTATATATCAATTATAGACGTTATGACCACATATCATCAATTCAAAATATCATCAATTATTTATTAAATATTTTTAACATTTAGGGTAAATGTCATTCAAAATCGATGAGTTTTGAGACCACAAGTTTTATTATCAATAAATTTATAATTTACATTAAATCCTTATTATTATGAAAACAAAAGTTTTTATAATGTCTAAGTATAAATAAATATTTTAAAAGTTTTAATTGAAAATGTATATATATAGTTTTGCCATAAATCGTTAATTGTTAATATTACTGTATAGTCAATATACTAGGATTATATGATTGGTAATGTAAGAGACTGAGACAGCGTAAAAATACGTAGAATGCATTGACAACGCAACTGTGCATTATTTATCTTTTTGAATCACTAAATATACTGCGCTCAGAGAGCGTTAACATTACAATCCAAATGCATGTATGGTTCATATTAAAGGTGCTATAGGTTTGGTTTTTAATGGTTTATAATGGTTTAAACCATTAATTCATGGTTTGATTTGATTTCTAGTTTTTAAAAGTGGTTTGGTTTGATTTGGTTTAAACACTTTATGGAAAAAACCATAAAACAATTTCAAACCAATAACGAGTTTTTTTTAAATATTTATAATAATTTTTGAATTTAAAATAACCAAAAATTTTATATTTTTTCAAAAAATTCAAATATTTTTAAAAATATGCTTTAAAATGTTTAATTTATGTAATAATAAAAGTGTTATCGTACAAACTTTGAAAAGTTTTATTCAAAAAATACATTATTATGTAATATTAGCATAAATTCAATTTTAATGGTTTATTTGTTTATTAATGGTTTGGTTTGGTTTTAGAAGTCAAAACTATAGCACCTTTAATTATTAACGAAACGATTAAAGTGACGGTTTAAACTAAAGCTTTAAACGGTTCATAAATTCTCGAAACGCACCAAACTGCCAAAATCTGTTATTAAAACAAAAATAGTTACTAATTTTAGATTTAAAAACCGCAACCACTTTAAAATACCGCGGTTAAACAGAAGATATTTTAGTAGTCAATAATATTTCTAAAATGACTTTCATTTTGTATAATTATTTTATCGAATAAATATTAACAGCATTTATATAAATTTTAATTACTAATTTAATAAATTAAGATATTATAGTTAGAAAGTTGAAACTTTTGCATTTATTGCATACAATTATTTTTAAAAATTTGCATTTTATTCACTCTGATTATTTTCTAGTAATTTTGTTATGATTTATTTGTTAAATTTGCGTTTTGCGGTTCATACCGCGGTTTATTGAATATTTTTTCATACCGCCAAAAACCGGAAAGTTATGTAAAATACTAACCGAAACCGCACCGCAAATACAAATCTTAGTTTAAACCGCGGTTTAAATGCGCCAAATGAAGCTTTAGTTAAAACATCAGTTAAATCGAACCGTCAGTATCTTTAGGCATAGGCATAGACATTCACCGACAGTGAGAGCGAATGCAATTTATGTTTAGACTGCTTTAAGCTCGTTATTGATAACACATAACACATAGCACTCATAGCACTCTCTATTTATTGACTCATTATATTCATTGATTGGACACATCCTTACAGGAAATATTAATCACTATTTATTGTTATTATTCCGTTAACGATATTAATTAAATAAAACGTGAACAACAAATATCGATATTGAACTGCGTATGAAATGGCAAAAAAGACTTATGATCTGTTATTTAAATTATTACTTATCGGTGATTCTGGTGTCGGCAAGACATGCATTCTCTTCAGATTCTCTGATGACGCGTTTAATACCACTTTTATTTCCACTATAGGTATCGTATATTCATATTATTATATCGTATATATCATTATCATATTCAATACTATATATTTATGTTTATTTAAGGCATCGATTTTAAAATTAAAACCATTGAATTAAGAGGAAAACGGATCAAACTTCAAATATGGTTTGAAATGAACATATAAAATATGAATTTAATTATTGATTGTATGATAGCGTATATCATATATTATATCATATGTATATATATAGGGATACCGCTGGACAGGAAAGATTCCACACTATAACCACGTCGTACTATAGAGGAGCGATGGGTATTATGTTAGTGTATGACATCACAAATCCGAAAAGTTTTGATAATATCGCCAAATGGTTGCGTAATATCGATGAAGTAATTAATTTAACTTTCCATCCATTATTTGGTAGTGTGTGTCGTGTTTTAATTGTGTTTTACTTTCGAAATAATAGCACGCGAATGAAGACGTAGAGAAGATGATTCTGGGAAATAAGTGCGATATGGAAGACAAGAGAATGATCAGTAGAGAGAGAGGAGAAACCATTGCGAGGGAACATGGAATCAGATTTCTTGAGACCAGCGCTAAAGCAAATATTAATATTGATAGAGCTTTTTTAGAATTAGCTGAAGCTATCCTTAATAAGGTATTATAATAACGCTTTATTTATTATAAATTACATGATTTTTCAACATAAAGCCAGACATTGACACTCAATACGTAGTTTTCAGCAAATGTTTTCAATAATTCAATTTAGTTACTGTAGTGATTGACGCATTAAGCATCTAATTCTCCCTTATTTTACTTAGTTTTTACAGTATTATCTTTTTTAATGAGCTTAATATTTATATCATTAATTGTTTTATTGCAATCGTAAAAATTCTAAGAAATATTCAAAACCATTTCTATTTAGAAACTAATTATTATTACCTTAAGTCATTTAGTTTAATAAGTTTAATAACTTCTAATGAAATGGTTTGATTAACCAAAAGATTTAGTTATTTTTATACTTGACGTTATGTTCACATCCATATTCAAGTTTATTTTTAAATGAACATTTAATAGCAATTATAATTTACGGTTATTTTTAAGTGCATATTATTGAGCACTTACAGTATTGATGTAAAATATAATATATTATAATTTTGTATTAAATTTGTAGCAAACTGCTGGTCGCGAACAATTAGAAAGTCAAGATCGAGTGAATGTGTCGCGTCAGGACCCAAGAACTGGTTCAAAGTGCTGTAATCTATAAATAATCATTAGAAAATTATAGATTTTGTAAACAACATTTAGAGAACTGTTTCATTTTTTCATCACTTACTGTATCAATAATACTAAATTCAAACAGCAAAACAATTTTTTATTGGAGTTTTGAATCTAAACGTTAGATGTAATATAATTTACTCAAAAATGTACAAATATGTGCCCAATTAGATGCAAGTTATGAAACATGTAAATGTCGTTATTATTTAAATGTGATTTGATTTCAATTATTGTATGCATTTCAATCACATTTGAATCGAAACATTGAAATCACGTCGTATTTCGTTGAAATGTGATGATTGCTATTTGGTGTGACATCACTTCGAATTATTCCCAAATACGAGTTACCGTACATCTAATCCTACATCTATTCGTTCCGCTTAAATATACAGTACTTTTAATTTATTGTCACCTTAATTATTCTATTCAAAAATAATAGTGAATCATCTTTGCGGTGAATTTTTTAAAAACAACGTTTAAAGTATTGAAATATTATACTATTAAATAACTAATCTTAATATGGTTTTACAATATTGATAAATAGAAGTGAACGATGAAAATAAAAATGCTTTATGTACAGAATAAACGATGTTTTTGTTTTTAAATAATTAATATATTTTGTTTTCAAATACAATTTTAACAAATAACAAATCATTGCATTTTAAATCTATTATCATTTGGAGATTTTTTTGTTAATGAATGTTTATGTTTAACGAAAGAAATGCCTGAATACGTGTTTCCATGAAAAGTTCAAGATTATAATAGTATTTGCTTTGTTATTCGTATGAGTTATGAGTTATAACCCATATTAAACTAAGCGTAAAAGATTTTAAAATTACAGACAATAAATTTGCTTAGCAGTTGAGAAGTTTGATTAAATTATATATAAATTTTAATTAATTACTAGTGTTTTACAACGGTTTTTACGGGTATTAATTGTATATATTTGGTCTGTATTACGGCATTATTTCTGTTTGCATACGGTTTTCTGTCCCTTAAAGACAAGGCGACGAAAATCTATATAGTGTTAGTTTCCTCGAATCTTTTATTCGCTAACAGTGTAAGCCTTATTTTGTGTCACAAACACATAGTAAATAAACTGTAGACGAATCGTTGAAACATAAAACTATTTTATTTTGCTTTCGTATAAAATTTAAACTCAAAATAATATAATCAAACTAAACCCACAATACCAGATCAATTACAAGGAATAAGCTTAAACATTTTTACTAGGGTTTGGACTATAAGTTAAATTTATTTTGAAAAGTGAGCTGAAAATCCATTAATATTTATAAACTTTGGTTTCAAGATATTCGGCTTAATATACTTGAAAATACTGCTTCGTCAGTGTTAGCTTTAAGTTCATTTAATACAAAAGCTAATGTTAACGATAAAAAATATATCTCAAATAAAATTATATCCCTTTTTATGATTTATTTAACTGTACTTAAAATTTTATTAATTATTCTTAATTGAAAGAATAAAATTTATACAGTGTTTAATATTTGAAATTCAATGAAATTATTTGAATTGGTTTCGAGAAGCATCCGATATCTCATCATTCAGTTCATTAAATAACTTTGCAGTGAGTTTTGTCGTTATCTGAATCTCTCATTTCAGTTTAAATTAGAATAAGTGTAAAATTTCAATAAAATTATATGCATAGACTATTTTATTTACATTTACTGTTGTTTTTATGAATACTATAAGTTTACATACCCTAAAAACCGATATTTTTAAGATCGGTTTTAATACAATAATTTTATAAATCTTATATATAATCAAAATTTTAGAGAATTAATAAAAAAAATTATATCCCATTCACTTATTTCTTTATAATGTTAGTAATTCTATAGAATAGTAAACTAAAATTTTATTTAATATTTTATTAAATTGTTACAAAAATAATGATTGATAATAAATATTATATTAAGGCCTACGTATAGGCTTATAATAGATCTGATGAACAAATATTTACCAGACAATTAACAATTTCTTAAATTAAATATAAACAAAAAAATTATGGACAACAATAATTAGGTACCATTTGTTTCATGATTAGTAAATAATTAAAAGCTTTATAAATAATAAAGAAAAAAGCAATTTAATTTTTTTAACAATTTATCTTAAGTTTAATACTTTAAATATTTAATAAATATAATTAAACATTTTATTAAATTTAATAAAACCGGTGCCAATAATACAATGTGTGTTCATCTGTCAACCAGGAATTGTTTAGAATAAATAACATAACAACGAGCAACAAATCAAACTGTTTTATTAGTCATCTAATCTTAGTTTGCATTTGTTTAATAATGGACAAGATTTTAAATTCTTTTTCCCAAAAAGACTTAAACCAATTAAACCTAAATTCTTTTTATTAATTCTATGTAACATAATTTGTTAAAATAGAATAAAAATTACCTTTTAATGTTTAAAAAGATATAATCTTAAAGTTTACTGAGTAGTGATGTGCTAACGAGCTTGAGTTATACTGCATTTACGTTTATTATTTATTGGCAATGAGATGTTAAGCACGTTTACAATTTAAATTTAATTTAAAAGCGCAGCTCACGAGTCAGCTTTCGTTTTTAGCTGCACTATTAGTGCAAGCACTTAAAAGCTTATCTTTTGAGCAAATGCTCATCATTTCAATTAATTTTAATTTTTAATAGCTAATAAATTTTCATCGTTGTTAATCATTAAAAATAAATCGTTGTTATGGAGATTTAATCCTGTATATTAAGTTAAAATTACCATAATTATGAAACATACAAAAGTAATACCGTATATATAGGAATATTAATGGTGTTTACGCCAATATTCTCGAATGTAATTTAAAAATTATGCAGAAAATGAGTTTATAAATAATAACTTAATTATAACTTGGATAATGACATGGAAAGTTTAGCCACATTTGATGAAGTTGTTGGTTGTTTGCCGTAAAGGAAAATGGATGCGATCACCAATGAAGCTCCGATTGTAAACTGAGCTGTTATTTGAAATTGAAATATATAAACAGAGACAATGCATGCGATAATGATAGATAGAGAAGTGGCGAATCCTTTTAAAATATTATCGGCATATTTGACGACAACAGCGACAAGAAGTCCTCCTTGCGCTTGAAGGAGAACAACGATCCATGTGAGCAATGTGTACCCATAGAAGAAACCCTTTTCCGAGACTAGCGCTGAATCAGTAAAGAATACCTGTAAAAGTCCAAATGGTATGGCAATAGCACTTAATTGTATATTTCGAATCCAAAGCGACACGTCTGAAGTGCTTTTCAAGATCTTCTCAAAGTAGACGCCAGCGAATCCAGACAAAGCACATGCCGTCAGTATCGCAATGAAGCCTATCATTGGGTTTTGTTCGTGAGATAATTCGTTGGTATTTGTTTTAGTTATTTGGACCAATTGAACCAATGCTACGCCAATGAATAGTAACACTAACGCTAACCATTGAAATGAATACAATTTCTTGTTGAGTACGATCACAGAGAAGATAGCGGTTGTAAGTATTTTAAGCTGATATGTGACTTGACTGGTAGCTGCGTCTAAATGCGTTGCACCCAAATATATTAAATTATTCTGTATGTAATACACGATCGCAGGTATCGCTACTTTTAACGTATCCATTGGATTGTCGACTATATTATGCTTAATCGATGAAATCAGTGAACGAGTACTGCCTGAGACATCAAACATATATGATATATGATACGATTAGTTAATTGAATGTTACCGTTACATACCTTCGTCTACTCTAACCATAAAAATACATGAAACTAATTTGATAATTTCGGACATAATAACAGCTGTGGATGATATAAATAACTTGTCTTGAGTTCTGGAAGCTCTCATCGTTAGAGTTAACGCAGCATTTTGTACGGTTAATGTTATCAATGAGGCGTACTTTAATGTCTCATTCGTGCCATTTCTGATTTTATTCGTTAATTTAATACTATTGTCTGGTATGTCCACTGCTGTGACCAACTTTTCGTAAACTATATTCGACTTTACGCTATTCATAGTGTTAATGCAATTAATTTGCAAACATATGTAAACAATACGTGGTATCAGTAATACATTAATACATTTCAAATCGCGTTTCTTTTATTACTAACATTACACATGATTGTTTGAATACCATAAAACTTTTCATAAATGATAATAACGTCAAATCTTAATGCTATAATAATATATTACAACATAGCATTTCATTTCATTTTAACTTACTATACCATAATATTACTAAAACTGCATTATTAAAGCACAGCTTTTACGCAATCATTATACATATATGCTATGCGATGTCGCCATAGAAATTATAACTACATATTTTCTAGGAATAATTGATGTCAACTTATATCATAAAACTAATAAAAAAAACTCCGTCAGTAAATATTGAATTTATTTTTAGTTCATTATTTTATTAACACCATTGTATGTTTTATACGTTCTCTCAGACAGTATGAGCTTCTCTATTATATTCAATGTTAATATGAACTCAAAACTGACGTATACCATAATTACCCAACAATAATAGCCCGCGGGCAATACAATAAAAAAAGTGAATTTTATCAAAAATTTGATTGTGCGTGCTATGCACGGAGTGCGGGCTATACAAGAAAAAGTCTTTATAAAAGTATTTTATTTAGTTTAATATAATTTGCAAAACATAAAATTTGAATTCCCCTGTTTATGATGCTTTTTGTTAGAACATTTTGGCACAAGTTTTCACAAATTAATTAAAATGTATAATAAAATTGAAAAATATTTACACGTTACTCGTTATTTTCATTAGTATTTGTAATATTTCAGGTTTAAATATTTGTCATTATTTTATGTTTGCGAGTTATACATGAAGTGCGGGCTATACAAGAAATAAAATTACTTTATGCCTAAATAATTGGGTGCGGGCTATTGTTGGGTAATTAGGGTAAATGTTCACATATATTTTAAATAAAAAATTTATAAACAATAAATTTCAAGATTTAGAATACAATACTATAATTTTTTACGAACAAGTTTTGAAGTTTTTAAAATTCATTTTGTAATATCAATATAACTAGTAATATCTTTTTAATGATAATAATTTTTACTTACAGGACAGTTGAGTCTCAAATAATATCTTCATAAAAGAGATAGGGATAACTTCCATAGGCTTCTGGCCTAAAGGAATATCGTAATAATATTTTTATGATTGAGGACAAAATTCTGAGCATTTTTGGCTGTAGACGAGCTGAACACGAATTTTGAAAATTGCTTGAAGGAAGCGCTACAAAATATAAATAAGATTTTGACAAAATATTTTATATCTCCTAAACGGTTAAAGATAGCACAATGGTTTTTTAATTACAAATAGTATAAAAATATTTAGTTTAAGAATTTATTTTTTAAAAATATTTATGACAAAATTTTTGGATTTCGAAATATTCAAAAAAAATTTTGAGCTATTTTACGAAGATTTATTATACTGTAAAGTACGAAAGTAATATATGTTTTCCTCGGATATTTGAACGGATATTTGGTTAAAACAAATTGAGAGATTTGGTGACAAAAATTTCTTAATTTAGTGGTTATTTAATAAATTACATTAAATTGAAAATTTTTATAAACTTTTTAAATTGAGTTTTCAATATTTTCATGAAGATTATGTAAATTCAGGTTTGCATTTTGCAAATTGCGCCGCAAATAGTGCCTATTAAAACAATAAAAATATTATTTGAATTATATTCAAACTCACAAATTGTGTTGATTTTCAGGAAATATAGTAGTCTAACTAAATTAAGACTTTATAATTAAAAATTAGGTGAATGATGTCTTTTTCTATATTTTTTGCATCATTAGACTTTGTTTAAAATTTTAAATCTAATAGAATTTTTCGCAAATTGCCCATTTTTGCGCACATAGTTCTGTACTGTTTGGTAAATTGTACAATTTGGACACAAGTCTGTGTTTATATGCTATGGTAGTTTGTCTTAAAATTTATGAACAGATTAGAATAATAAATAATTATAAAAATTATATTAAAATTTTACGTAAATTTTTAAAACTATTAATTTGAATAATGCAAACATTTCTAATTATTTTAAAGATAGTAATTTAAAATAAAACAAAAAATTAAAAGGTATGTAAATAAATTGTAATGTGACACATAAAGATAACTAATAAGCGCTACAATATTCACCCAGTTTATCCACTATGCTACTAAAGGATCATTGTCTAAAAATAATTTAAAATATTTTAAAACCAAAAAATTCTAGAAAATATTTTATTTTTATTATTGAAAAATATTTTTAAATTTTACATTTTATTATCTAAATTTCAATGAAAACAAAAATTTGATTATCTATTATTTAGGAGATATAAATTTTTAGCTCACTTTTTTAAAAAAGGCGAGCTTATGGATTTGACCATGTCTGTCCGTCTGTCCGTCTGTCCGTCCGT
>JAQGAW010004333.1:0-11057 GCA_034698025.1 Phthiracarus crinitus | reverse complement strand
AAATTAACTATATTATGTAAGAAATATTTGTTGAACCGTTTTATTATAAGATTGAAGTATACATACTGATGCGAAATGCTTTAAGCGAATACATATATAACTTCTAATAACTTTGAACTAATACTAACCTAAATAGTTTCAAACAAAACGCAACCATAAAGAATGGAGTAATTGAGAAATAAATATTATCGAATGGTCGTAATTGTCAATTTTTTATTATTAGTTTATCGATTTGTTTACTGTAGAACATAATTAATATTTTTTGTTTCTTTTTGATGGTCACTGAAACGAATTCTATATTAAATTATATCATCTATATCTATATTAAAATAGCATAATTTTACACTCTCTTTCTCTTGACGACGGTTATTTAAATGATATTGTAAAATATGAATTATAACTTAATTTTAATATTAGATGTATTGATTAATAAATCAAAATATATATTAAAAGAAAAACCTTTCTAGTTTAAGAAATTATTTATTATATATATTTTCAATATTCGCTATATTCGATTTCATCATAGATTTTAAACAACTTGCTCGAATATGTTCGTTGATAAAAGGAGGTAAATTATTTGTATTAATGTTCAATTCTGATATATACTTTGTTAGTTAATTTTGTTGTTTCGAAAATTTCAAAATTAAATTATTGTTTATTTATGATGTTTGTTGATTGGAACAGTAAAAGGATAAGGTTCTGATATGTTAATAATCCAGTTTCCAAATTAAACGAATATTGTCAAAAGAACAAGTTAGTGGCAGATTATAAGTTAATAGAAGAAAACAAGAAATTTTCAGAGCTGTTAATTAAGAAAACAAGAGATTTCAAGCTTAGATGTTTTGTAAGGAAAGGAGATGCAAGATATATCGATTTTGGTTATGGCAGCTCTTTGAAAGAAGCTAGACGTGACGTTGCGTCAAAGCTTTTACATTCTTTATCAATACATGATAAATATTTAAATGATTTTGCTAAATATAAAATATAATTTTTTATTTATTTGTATTGAGAATTATTTTGTCCGTAATTAATCGACTAATTTTGTTTTTGATAAACATTTTGTGAATTTAATAACATGTATTCACCTTTATTTAAAGATAATTACGATTCAAAATGAACAAAATTTTATTACCAAATCAGAGTAATTTGTTACAAAGTTCGAGAATATAAGTAGAAATTAGGTAAGCCCATAAGAGTACAATGTTATAAATATTGAGCATATAAGTGAAAATAGGTCATGTTAGTCTATATAAGTCGAGATTGTATAGTTTGAATCAATATTTATTAGTAACACATATCTTTAAAATGTATTTTAAAAACAATTGGGGTTTGGTGTTCGAAAATTTCATCAAAACAAGTTAAGCATAAGCTATTATGTTCGTGAAATCAAGGCTTTATTGAGAATAAGTGGAGAAATCAAAAATATTCTAAAAAAACGTGTTTGCGATCGTAAAGATGACGAACTTGGATCAGAAAACGAGTTTGATGATAATGGTGATGATAATGACGACTTTGGTTTTGAAAAATCCGTAACTGCTAAGAAACAAAAATCTTTTAAAAGAAAAACTGATGATGAAAAACTTGATAATGATGAGGCTCCTCCTTCATAGAAAACAAAGCAGAGAAAACGTGAACCAGTCTATTCAAAGGGCGGTTCTTCAAGCAAGATTGGAAAATTAGAAACAAAAAGCGATGACGAAATAGAGCTGAGTGACGGAGATAGTTGTGACGATTAATGTTGAATTCAAAAATGCTAAATTGAAGTGCTTAGTTATTCGTTTAAGAAAACCATACACTACATGTTTATTATACAGTACAGGTAAATTTGTTGTACTTGGTTCAAAATCTTTAGAATAAGGAAGAATTGCTGTAAGAAAATTTGCCCGAATTCTTCAAAAAGTTAGCCATAAAGTTAAGTTATCGAAAATTACTGTTGCCAATATGGTTGGAAGTTTCAACTATACATTCAAGATAAATCTTCCTAAATTATATGCATTAATGGGACAAAAGGCGATCTACGATCATGAAATTTTTCCTGGATTAAGTTTTACATCTTCGTCTTGTAAAGTGTTGGTGTTTCAAACTGGAAAGCTTGTTATAGCCGGAAGAAAATCTATGGATAATTTGAACACAGCATTTAACGAATTGGCCAATTTTGTGTTTCAATCATTGTAACAATTTAATATTCATTATTAAGTATTCTAAAATTTTTTTAAATATTGACTCTGGAAATAATATAAAACTCTATTTAACGTTTGCATGTAATATAATCAATCATATATATAATGATAATATAGAATTTAGAAATACTTGTAACTTTAACCGTGAGTTAAATAAAATAAAAATTTCTTTGTATTAATTATGAGTCTTTAACCTATAACAAAGCGCATGCGTTACAGTTAAGTTTTAAAAATTATTAAAAAATACAGTCAAATTATGCATTGCATTGTACTGAAATTCAGTACTACACTTAACACTGCGCATCCAGCATAGTAATGCGTTGCGCGCTATATCATAGCATAGCGTTAGCAGTGTAACACATTTAGTGTTACTGTGCTTCAGTTTTTCATAAACTGATAGCACGTCATCGACCGGCGCACAGCATAACATCCTTAGCGTTACAGTGCGTCGGTATGACTCAAACTGAAAGTAGGTCACCGATCGGCACTGTAAGATATCAATCAAAGCATAGCGATCAGCTCACACAGCATTACAATGCATGGCGCACTATGTCATAGCATAGCGATCAGCGCACACAGCATTACAATGCGTTGCGCAATATGCCTTTGCATAGCGATCCGCGCACAGCATTACAATGCGTGGCGCACTATGTCATAGCATAGCGTTAGCAGTGTAACACACTTAGTATTACAGTGCTTCAGTTTATCATAAACTGATAGCACGTCATCGACCGGCGCACAGCATAGCATCCTTAGCGTTACAGTGCGTCGGCATGACTCAAATTGAAAGTAGGTCACCGACCGGCACTGTAGGATATCTCTACTAATGTATGCATACGCTATGTGTCACATAACAGCCTTCTTCTATAGAGTTCTGTTGTCAAAATAATAAAATTTATATGCAGATATGTTCGCATATTTCACGTTAATTAGAATCAACGATAATCACGATACAACTAGAATATAAAAAGAGGTCCTTTATGTTCAAATAATTCTATAAGTCCCTAATTTTTATGTATTATTAGGTAAATGAAATCAAATAAAATTCTTATAATTGGATAATCTTTTTTTTAACAATAAATAATGTCGATATTATATAAAGTAAAGTTAAAGATTTTCAAAGTTATAATTTACTTAACACGAGGAGTTTGTTTTAATAAAAGTACGGATATAAATAAACTAATAAAGTAATGTTAAGATTATATAGTTGTAAATTACATAAAATGTAGCACAAAGATTTTTTAATCATTTACTTTATTTTTTATCATATCTGGATATCAATAAAACAAAAAAATAAAAATATATCTATTTATATAGCATAGTGATTGCTTAAGCAATTAACAATTAACTTGTTTATATTAAGATAAAAAGCTCGCTTAAACAAAATAAAACATTAATTTTAAGACATTTATAAAAAAATATTTCCTTCAACTTTTCTTCAACTGTAACCAAAGAGTAAATATTCTATTAAGGATTACAAAAAAGTGTATTGATTGTCTCTATTAGCATTTTTGAAAATTATTTTAGAAACCAACTTCTCTCTAAATATTGAATATGGTTATAAAAATAAATTCAATATCCTATATAATTTATGTTTTTCTAATTTCTAGCCATTTTTTATCTGACATGACAGATATATGGATTTGGGATTCTCTGTCCCTCTGTCTGTAGACATGTCACGTGACCAGCTTTTCTCTATATTTATTAAGGGATCTTTATATTAATAAAGAGATTTTGCCCATTCTTTATCTTTATTAAGAGAACTTTATATTAAAGTACAGTTATATATAAACATGTATTTTAATTGTTGTAAAAAAATCCGTTTCATTTTGAAAGTTTTGGCACTTTTAATTAAATAATATCCTTAAAGCACGTGTGATAAAGTTTTAATTCTGATGACATCGCTGTTATAATTGATTCAATAAAACTTATTGTTATTCATTTTTTTGAAAATTAATCATCTGTGAGATTTTTTATTGAAGTTGCAAACCATAATCCATTACAACAATGACATATGATTGTGGTGCATTTTTGATTTTTGTCTCATATTGTTGTCTCAAATTTGTCATACGTTTTCAGTTTAATATATGCTAACCAATGCGCCATCGTATTTCTTTCATGTTCCTCGTTCCTTTTATCCTAGTCTTCTAGCTATCTTATGCGCAGTCGTATTCTTTTCCTTTTCCTCGATTCTATATTCTTCCTGTCGCCTTTTATTCCTTATCCATTCTTGCTTCTTTTCCTTTCTAATATCTTTTGAATCCATGAATAGTTAATTAATAATAAAGTTATAAATAGTTTTGTAGAGAAATAAAATTGTGTTATTTACAGTTTGAAGTCTGGAGTACGAATGAGCCGATTGCAAAATACGGGATAAATTACTACCATAACAATATAGAAAGTTTTTATTTGAAACAGTATTCTATTAATTTTCTAAAATTACTACATATTTCACATTGAAGGTGTCTTAAAATTATAATTTATCAGCTTTAAACTAAGCCCCCTTTTTGTATTGTTATCAGTGTCATAGTCATAGGTAGTGGCATAGCAATAAATTGTTGTAAAGCCATAGGTAGTGGCATGGCCTTAGGACGTGGCATAGCCATAGGACGTGGTATAGCCATAGGCAGTGGCATAGCCTTAGGCAGTGGCATAGCCGTCAGTAGTGGCATAGCCATAGGTAGTGGCAAATCCGTGTCAGTAGTGATATAGCCATAGGTAGTGGCATAGCCATCATTCAACCGTATATTCCCTTAAAAAATATAAAGAATTGGTAAAGCTGAAAATGATTGTAATTTTTATATATGGTATTTCACAACATTTATGGCAAAATATATATCTATTAAACATTTTCCTAGAATATTATACATGTGCCTCTTAGACAGCTTTGGTAAGTGTTTGTAAATGAACAATAGTTAAAAGTTACAGTAAATCCTTAAGTCATAATCAAGGGGTAAAATTTTCTTTGAAAAATTGACTAAAAGTCCGTGAAAACTCTTTGATAAATTTTAAAATTATCTTTGAGAATAATAGCAAAATTCTGACTTTCTTTGATCAAAGAATATTTTACCCCTTGATTATAATATTAAATAAGACAAATACTGTTACTTTGTAAGGTTAGAGATATTATAACTCCAACTTCTAAGATTCATTAAAAAATTAATTGAGTTAAACAATATTTACATAATAGAAGATTATGAGATGAAAAATTCTCTAATAAATTTTTATAAAATTTAAAGTTAAAAGAAATTTTCAAATTTACTTGATTTCAAACAAAATCTTTAATAAATCATTTAAAAAAAGATAAAAAGAGTTAATTTTTTAATTATTTTTATTTTTAACTTAACCAATTAGAAACGCCTAAACTCTTAACTTTGACACATGTTTAATTCAATTCTTTAATCATAAACTTTAATGGGTTAAATAGTCAAGTTAAAAGTTAAAGGGAAAATTTCAATTTGCAGTACAACTGCACTAAATCAAAACTTATAAATTTAGGGCGGATTTTCCTGGAAAATCCCGTATTTTTCTTTAATAGCAAGACCAGGAGATTAATATATTAACTTCTATGAAGTTTAAATAATTAATTAAAAGTAGTTTTATTTTCCCGTTTTTTCACGGATTTGGGATTTTATAGAAATAATCCCGAATATGCACAAATATTCAAAAAGGTTCCCGTTTTCTCTATATTTAGCAACAAAATTATTAGTAAATGCACAAAAAGCTTTCTAATAGTCTTAGAAATTGTTTAAATGTATGAAATTAGTACATGAATTATTAAGGTTCTAAGAAAATAGCTCCAAAACAATTAACATTTTATATAATTAATGCATATTTCAGAAATTTCTTAATTTTGATAAATATTTTCTTCGTGAAATGTAGTAATATTTTTTTAAAAATTTACAATTATGCAAAAAAGTTAATTTTAAAATGTTACCGTACATAATATAAAATTAATATTTTTGTAAAAAATCTTTTTAAAATAAATAATATTTCCCGGAACCATTCCCGTTTTCAATACATTTTTGTTCCCGGTTCCCTCCAGTTTTCAATACTTTTTAGTCCCGGAAAATCCGCCCTTTAGTCATAAACATTAAAATGCTTTTAAGAGTGTGTGTGCGAAATGAAAGCTGAAATACGTAACAAAGTACATGTACTGCTATATTGTTTTGATTGGAAGCACTTGTTTAACAGTAGAGAGACATGAGACGTGAGTCGTCGTCAAAGCCTTTACAGTGCATTTCAATACAAAAAACAATAGTAAGCTTTCTTACAAAATGGAACAAATCAGTGAAATGGTTACATATCCCGAGTTTTTTTTCCATAGTATTATATATAGTAATAATAATGTATAACAGTAGAGTACTATAATATATTTGTGGATCTTATAAGTAGTGTTGTATAATTTTCATATTTTAATTTTACTTTTCTTTTACTTTTTCTTTTTATATTATTTTTAATTTTACTTTTCTTTTACTTTTACTTTTAAAAATATTTTAATTCTACTTTTCTTTTACTTTTTCTTTTTACAAAATTTTTAATTTTACTTTTCTTTTACTTTTACTTCAAGTAAAATTAAATGGCAAAATATTTTTCTTTTACTTTTACTTTTTAATGGTAAATCAACAATAATATTGATTTACTTTCACTTTTTAATTTTACTTTTTCTTTTTTACATACATTTTAATTTTACTTTTCTTTTACTTTTTCTTTTAAACAAATTTTCAATTTTCTTTTCTTTTACTTTTTCTTTTTAAAAAATTTTAATTTTACTTGTCTTTTACTTTTACTTCAAGTAAAAGAAAAAGTCAAAATATTCATAACTTTTACTTTAACTTTCAAAAGTCTATACAACACTACTTTTAACGATGTTATTCTATATGAGTAATGGATTTTATCGATCATTATTGCGATGAATTTAACTTTTGCTTATGTTATGCCTTCATTAATCTTAAAACCTTTTTGTTTAAAATTATGTTAAATTATGTGCATTTTATTTATATAATAAACAATAGTTATTCAATAAATGAAGTCATAATACTATTTAAAATAATTGAAAATATAATTCGCGTGATTTATTTGATTCCAATACTGTATGTCATTGTTTTCCGATGAATAAACATAATAGTAATGTCTACTACTGTACGATACCATAGTTACACAAGGGGAGGGTCTTGCCCGGGTCTGGACCCCCCCTAGAATTTTGGAAAAGTTGACCACCCCCCCTAAAATTTGAGAAATTTAAGGACGAAAAAAAAATTGAAAATTTAGAAAATATTTTTGTCAAATATTAAAAAATTGTGCATCAAAACCGATGAGTTTTTTTTACCCCTTTATATTTTTGTCAAAATTTTAAAAAATTATCGTTTAAATTCGTTGAGTTTTTCGAGGGGGCGTGGTTTTGGCTTTTGTAGAGGAAAAAATTTATTAAAAAAAATTTTTGAAAAAAATTTTGGTCCGAAGGCCAAAAAAATTGTCGGTTAAATCATATGAGTTTTTGACCCCCCCTCTAAAAATTGAGATTTCCAAAATCTGAACCCCCCTAGAGGTTCCGACCTTGTGTAACTATGGTACGATACCCATAAACAAATAAAATTGATAAGTAATTATGAGTATTAATAATAAATTTTTTATAAATTATGAAGTAATGTTTGACAAAAGTAATGAGTAATGTTATTGAGATAAAGTCAAACACATACTCATTCAAATTTACTGCAATTACTTTATTTCAGATCAAACATTTCTGTTTTTCACAATGAAGAGGAAAATTACATTAATACTTCTATTAATTCTATTCAGTTTGTAAAATTAAATATATTTTATATGTTAAGTATTATTTAAATAATAAAAATTTTACAATTTAATAGTTGCTTTGTGTAATGTGAAAGTTCGGTGCGGTGGTTCCAGCGGCGGGGGTGGAGGTGGAGGCGGCGGTGGCGGCGGCGGTAGTGGGGGTGGTTATGGAGGTGGTGGTGGTGGAAACGGTGGTGGTTATGGTGGTGGCGGTGGAGGAAATTCCGGAGGGAATGGAGGTGGTAATGGCGGTGGAAATTCTGGTGGAAACGGTGGAAGCCCTGGTGGTGGTAATGGTGGTGGCAGTGGTACTGGTGTTGGTACTGGTGGTGGTAATGGTGGTGGTAATGGTGGTGGTAGTGGTGGTGGCAATGGTAGCGGTAGTGGTGGTGGCAATGGTGGTTGTAATTGTGGTTCTAATGGTGGAGGTATGGGTGGTGGAAATGGCGGTGGATATGGCGGAGGAGGTTATAGTGGCGGTAACGGTGGTTATAATGGTGGAGGCGGTTATGGCGGTGGTGGAAACGGTGGCGGCTATTATGGATGGGGAAAAGGAGGGAAATGCTATGGATGTGGCTATTGCTGTCAACGTTTTAAAAGATATGCTAATATTGAAGCGCCTATTAATTAATTAAGTTACTGTTTGGAGTAATCTGAAAAAATGGATGAGTCACATGAAATTCGATGGATACTACACCAGATAATTAGGTCAACTTTATTAATTAATTTATTAAATTTTATTAAATTTAGTTGATATTAGCAATTGATTTAAAAAAGTATTCATGAATTTAATAAATACATTTTATTTCTTATTATTGATTATATTTTATTATAAAAACAGTATCTTTTTAATAATAGCAAAAACAAAAGCTCAAATGATAAAAGGGATAAAAAATATTAAAGAAACTTTCAATATTTTCCAAAACACTGATTTCCATAGTGAGTTAATATTTTCCGAGAAAGTATTTGATATCAAAACTTAAATTAAAAAAGAAAATAATAGATGTCTGATGTTAATAAATCAATTATTAAACATTCTTTTCAATTAAATATATTAATGCTAGTCATTTTGAAGGAAACTTAAAAATATTTAGAGACATCAGACGCTCAATACTTGAAACAAAATTTTTACTAATTTAATATGTTTTTAATATACAAAAGAAGATTTATATTTTAATATACAATTAATAATTATCTCAATATTTATCTAATATATATATATATATTATAGAAAAGAACTCACTGTGTCTCTGTCTCTTAAAAATTAAAGCCAATATAATAGAGAGGATTCGACTTTTGTTTAGGCTATTGTCGATAAAAAAATTGGAAAATTTTTTTTTGTCAAAATGTAATAAAATATATGTTAAATTTAGTGTTTAGGATCAACAATTATGACATCAGAACAGGTGAACCAGTTTTTATTATTCCTCCAACTGTGCTATACTTTCGGAAGGAATTGTAAGATTGTTATCACTTGAAAAATGTATTTTCATTGCATTATAAGCAAAATCCGATTTAGATGTGCTGCTAAGCAACCCTTCGCTAATCTCTGTCATTCTAGACATATTTAATTTGCGAATCTCTTGCAATGACATCATTAAATCGTAATCCCTTTCAAATATTACTACTAAAATGCTATTAAGTTCGTGTGAAACCGGAAATAGCTTAATAAAGCACATGTGCTGCGTTTTGTTTATGTCCGTTATGTTACAGCATGCGCTATCAGTTACATACGGTAAAGCATGGCATTGTTTTGAGTAACAGTTACAGTTGACAACATGTAATGAAACTTTCTAATACTGTCGAGCGCTGTGTGTATGAAATGTTAGACATGGTTAACAATCACCGCGGGTTTCTCTTGTTTGTTGCAATTACACAGCCATTAATAAGTCCATTCCAAGTTCGACGAGTGTTGTATTCTGCGTAATCTCTAACACCCAACACATGCGCCACTGTTTTCACAAAATTTTCTTGTTTGCCCATTGAATCCAATTTTTGATCAGCCAATACCATACTCGAACAAACAGTATATAATAACTGCATGAAATGATCGAGTGTTGCGAAACACGACGGCATTCTTTGAGATACAGTTCCAGCGATCACCAAATCATTTACTTGATAGTTGTCCATAACATAACCGACATCACCAATAGGTGCCCATTGTATGGATAAACCATTCAAACCATTATCACGTCTTGATTCGCATACTCTTTCCATAACAGAGTTAGCGAATCCATAATTACTCTGTCCAGACTCATTCCTTGCAAACCACAAATTATTATGTATGACTTATTGGGATAAAACACTGTCCGAGGAATGGCATGCTTACGAATCGTGTTATAACCGAAACCACCATATTCTTCGTCTTTTATTTTGATCACAACTTTTCCAATATGTTTACCACTAGACATATATCTAAACGCTTTCTTTTCATTGAAGTTTTCCTCTAACTATTAACGCATAATTAGCTTAAAAAACGGAGTGAAAAAACACCAAGCAATAACTATTTGCAAAGCACAGGGCCAAAGCTATGACAGTGTTGTTGTTAAATGGACTAAACGAATGCTTCGATCAGAAGTCTACATTGCACTCAGTAGAGCTCGTTCAGCTGAACGTTTATTTATTGACGGCGAATTTGAACAACAATCAGAAACACCGACTGTTATCTTAGTTGAAAATGAATTATCGCGTTTACGAACAAGGGCACTAGTGTTGGGTATACATGTATACCCAAATTGAAAGTTTTTTTTATGCTCTAATTGGCTGAAAATAATAAGCCCCACCCAATGAGTTATTAAACTGTCGCACTGTAAGACGACTACTTTTTAAACATTGCATCAGAAAAAGTTTTATTAGTTATGTTAAGGCAAATAACATGTTCTCAATGATAAGAAGTTTCAATAGCTCAATTAGTAAAGTGCTCGCCTTCTAACATAAAGATTGTGGGTTCGAATCCACTAAGAGCTATAAATTTATATGATGTTTATCTGTAAAGACTATAAAGTCTTGTTCCCCAGACAAATGTTACAGTCAGTACATTAACCTAGCGCGCAGATGGCAAAGTTCCAGTGACTCCACGGAGTT
>JAQGAW010004332.1:0-11057 GCA_034698025.1 Phthiracarus crinitus | reverse complement strand
ATTCTAGTGACGTAAGCATTCGTTAATATATGCAAATTTGGACGATTTTTGTAAACTGGTTCGAGGAATGCTTTAGATATCGACACTCGAGTGCCATTAAAAATAGTTTGCTGAGCAAAACCTGTGCCAATACTTATTGGACCATTCAAATCAATTTGTGGAAAACCTAATTCTTTACACGCATTAACCATATATTTTGTGGAAAGAAATGGACTGTTTTGTGAATTGCTTGACACAGTTAATGGTCCATAACTGTTATGGTATGGACTGTTTAAATAGTTTGGATCAGTATTTCCTTCTGAACGCAAAAAATAAGGCAACACATCATTCCACGACCATTTATGTGCACCCAATTTCTCCCATTTGTCGTAATCTTTCGAATTTCCTCTTAAATAAACCATTCCTTCAATAATAGATATTAAGGAAAATTGAAAAATTAAGAAAAAAATAAATTTACCAAAGCTTATTTTTTAATAAATTTATTCATTATTCTAAAGCCTATAATGTTTTTGTGATCCAAACTTTTAATTGCCTTTAAATAACAATATGCACTTCAACATACCTCATGATCATAGTTACTCAAGGTCAGATGCTCAAGGGGGTTCAGGTTCTGGAAATCTCATTTTTAAACAAATTCTGGATTTAAACAATTTTTTTCGAAATTTTTTACTCGACAAAAGCCTAAACCACGTCCATCGAAAAACCCAACCATTTTAAACGATAATTTTTTAATATTTTTACCAAAATTTAAAGACGTCACAAAAACTCATTGGTTTTAATGCACAATTTTTCAACATTTGACCAAAAAATTTTCAAAATTTTTTCGTCCTTGAATTTTCCAGATTTTGGGTGGGGGGTGGTCGAATTTTTCAAATTTCAACCCTGGGCTAGCACCCCCTTGTGTAACTATGCTCATGATCAATGATGTTCTTGCTATTAAAAATATAATTTTTTATTTAATTTATTGTATAAACAATTTACGGCCCAATTACAGAAAGGTTACTTTCTAATAGTTTAATGCATACTTTTGGAACAAATATATTAGTCTTTAAGTCAATAGTTCGTAAGATAACAAATCCTTTAATTAATATAAAGCTATATAATCTATATAATGGAATAATACATCATTTAACTAATTTTTAATTATAAAGTCTTAATTTAAGTTAAAGACTACTAATTCTCCTGACATTCAACAAAGTTTGGGAATTTGAATTTAATTCAAATAATATTTTCATTGTTTTAATATGAAGTATTTTTCGCAATTTACTCACAATCAACCCTGATATAATCCCTTAATAAATATAAACACGGATGAAACCAATACGATGGAACCGACTTATCTATAGTCAAATCTATAAGCTGGACTTCTTCAAAAGAAAGTCAGCTAAAAAATTCAAGATAGTTTCAAAACAACAATTATTGAGATCTTCATATAATTGTGTGTTGAATCTTAATGTTTGTAACCAACTCTAAAAATGTTACAAATTAAATAATAAAATAAATGGCATTAGAAATGTAAAAGTAATACTTAAAACATTTAAAAGAAATAATTAAAATTTTTAAGCGTTATAGACTATCTCGAGTATATGGAGTTATTAGCTGTCCTAAGCTTAAGACAACAGACTTTATTGGGTCCTAAGCTTGTAAATCCAATTAATATTTCTATTCTGTTATCCAATTTACAATTTGGTTTATTACACTTTTAATCTTATCATATTATTTCATTTATAAAATTTTTGTATTATTATTCTGAATTTTAAGAATTTATAAATTCTAAAAAGAAATTTTAATAAGAAAACAAATAATTCAATTTATATTTTGTCGCATAATTACCATTAAGTACAGAACTACCACCCAATGCTCTTCCAAAATTATAAATCATTTTTCCTCCGGTATTAATAAATGAATTAAGTTGTGGTTCTGTAACGAAGTTCCAGTCATAATGCGATCCGAATAAAACATTATAAGCTCCAGGAGTATCAGTGGTTGCATTCTCAACACCTCCTGCTTCTATTAATAGAACACTAACTGTTTGGTCTTCAGATAATCTGCTGGCGATAACACTTCCAGCAGCACCCGCTCCAACAATAACGAAATCATAAGATTTTAATAACGGTTTTGGTTTTATCAAATTATTATGCGCTCTTGTATTAACTTTAATCCAATGCGGAACATCTCCTGTAAATAATTACACAATTTTGAAATTTATCTTAACATGAAAAGATTAATTCAATTATTAACATATTTTTATGTTTTTTAATGCAACACTTTGTTAATTTAAGGAAAAAATTGTATGAAATGACTCACTGGATTTAATTGGTGGACAATAACCAGGAATAATATAAAATTGTGAATCACTCGATGCACACGAATCTATAAATATATTAATGATAGCAATAATTAAAATTGCGAATACAAACGCATTATTAACGTTAAAATAAAACATTGTATTCTATCTGTTTTGTTCTGATTCTCTCTCTTCTATAGTGAAGACGTATTTGTTCTAAACTTTTAAATGATAACATAATAGTAATTTGAAGTTTAAAACAATATAAATGATATTATTTGAAGCCATACAATAACCAGCTTATTGTCAATCACTTGTTCAAAGCAATATTAGATCATTATTTTAAAAGTAATTCAAAGAAATGCATTTTGAAAACGAAACGATTCGATAAAACAACTATTTTTATAATAATTATTATTGTCTCATTCAAAATTAAAAATAATTTTATAAGTTTTATTAAACGGCAAAACTGCTGCAATTCAATCATTTTAATAAATATCAAAACAATAGATATGTTATATTTTATTGTTAATATATTATTTTTTAATAAGTAAAATATAATTCCTATATTGTTTTAAAATATATTTAATCATTTTCTATAATTTTTGTTAGCCTTACCATATTT
This sequence comes from Phthiracarus crinitus, assembly GCA_034698025.1. Classification (NCBI taxonomy): domain Eukaryota; kingdom Metazoa; phylum Arthropoda; class Arachnida; order Sarcoptiformes; family Phthiracaridae; genus Phthiracarus; species Phthiracarus crinitus. The sequence continues at coordinate 8,145 of JAQGAW010004332.1, read as the reverse complement.
GAATTAAAATACACAATTAATAAATTAAAAATCGATTATTAATTTTACATTTTATTATTAATCTGATAACCATATCATCTGATTGTCTCTCTATCTGCCTTACGGTCTGTTTGTCTGTTTAAAATCTTAAATATACAGAAAAACAATTTCATTACAATTCAATACCGGACACATTAAGCTATGTTCTGGAGATATATAAACATATTGTGAGAATACGGGATGTCTTGGAGTAAAAGTCAAATTCCCTTATTATATACACATCCCGTATGCAACACAAGTTGTTATTAAGAATGTTTTGAGAATATGAATTTGTGTGTTGTGTTGTAAGAAATATTAATAGAATGCCCACAAAAGGAGTTCGCGACAGGCGGTACTAATTTGAGATATTTAGATAAAAGTTTGTTGCTTCGGTGTGTAGATCTGTGTGTTTTGTTACCATTTTTTGGAAATGAGAGTGTGTTCTTTTTTCAATTGTTTTCATTACTGTGAATTAGACTCCCAATCGGGCCCCCGATTTGTCTGGCCCCGCGGGCCCCCGACGATTTCCTCGGGCCGGGCCGGGTCTTGATTTGAATATTTCAAGGCCCGAATCACCTCTTAAATTAAAAATAATTCTAATAATTTTCATCTTTTTTGTGTAAATACGAAGGAATGTTAAGCTAATATATTAAAATCATTAAAATAACTATATAATACTTTTAAAAGTAAAATATTTATCATTTATTTATGAAAACATTCTAAATAATGAGCGAAAAATAATTATACTTCATAGAGCGCCCATTATGTTTGTCGGGCCGAATCGGGCCGGGCTTTACGATTTTAAAAATTAATCGGGCTCTGGTCGGGCCGGGTCTCAACATGTCGGGCCGATGTCGGGCTCGGGCCTAAAAATTTTTGTGATTTGGGAGTCTAGTGTGAGTTTTGGCAGTACAGTGCGAATGGGTGAGTGGTGTACAGTCAACGCCAACACTGACCAAACAACCGTCAGACAAAGCCTATCGACCATTTACGCTCGATTGTGTGGCTATGGGCGATCCGAACCTACTTATCAGTGGATTAAGAAGGGATTAGATTTTAATTACATGACGTACGATATCCGAATCAATGAGCACCCAAACACACGCACATTACTGTTCTCAAAACAAAGACTTTGTTTGATGAGGCTCTGTAACAGTGTTTCGCTCACAACAAACCAATTTCTGGATTTAATGCAGTGTTTTTGCGTTGTTCAGTACTCAACTTTTTTCCGAACAAAGAGCTGAAGCTGTTGTATGCAGGGTTTCCCAAGAGGGGGTCTAGCCCCGTATACCCCGTCCCCAAAAAATGAAAAAGTTGATCCCCCCAAAAAATTGTTATATTTCAAAGATAGAAAAATTGTGAAATTTCAAAAAATTTTGGTCATATTGTAAAAATATTGTCCATCAAATCCGATGAGTTTTTGTGACCCCTTTAAATTTTGGTCAATTTTTCATAAAATTATCTCTTAAATTCGTTGTGTTTTTTGGGGGGCGTGGTGTAGGCTTTTGTCGGGAAAAATTTTTTTTAAAATTTTGTCCGCTAAATCCGGTGAGATTGACCCTTACTATAATTTTGAAAAAAGTCGAAAGGACACTCAAAGACCATCAGACCTTGGGAAACCCTGGTTGTATGTGACAGATGTTGAGCGTTTGAGTGTTGAGTGCATGTGTTTGTTGATTGAGGAGCGATACAACGCTTGCCACAAGTTATGCGCTCAATACGAAAACATTGACGAATACAAACTGATTCTCAATAATAAAAAGGTGGCGGTCATCATCATCATGGAGGAGGCGTTATCATTAGTGGTGGTTGGGGTGGACATCATGGTCATCATTAGGGCTTCAATTTTTCGGGAAAATCCCGAAACCAAATATTATTGAGATGTTCGGGAAGTTAATGTTATAAATTTATAAAATCAATAAAAGGATCATTTTTATATAGTTTTTATTGTCCCGATTTTCCCAAATTTTAATATAAATTAATTAATCACGATTTTTGATTACTGAATATTGAAAATTTTCCCGATTTTGGGAGTTTTTCCAGTTTTTCTTTCATAAAAAATTAACAATTTTTATAAGAATTTCAAAAAAATTTCAAAAAATTTTATAAAAATATTATTTCAATCAAATAGTCTAAATCTAAAAATTAAAATTTAGAAATATACAACTAATCAAACGTTTAAAATTATTTAGGATCAACAACACTAAATTTAACATATATTTTTTTACACTTTAACAAAATATATTTCTCGAATTTTCAATTTTTATTCCCTATTTTAATAGCTTTTTAGCACCCAAATCCCGCCCGATTTTGATGATTTTAAGTCCTGAAAAATTGAAGCGCTAGTTATCATCGAACAAAATAAGGTGGAAAATGTGTAATTCAATTATTTCGAAATAGAATTAATTTTATTTTCATATAATCATTTAAATTTAATATAATTACGGGTACAATATGTGTTAATTTATATGTTTTGATATTGATTTCACCCAATAAGAAATTTTACTGTAATTTAATCATAATGTTTAATAAATTAGCAGTTTATTGCAATTCCTTTAAATAATAAAACTGAAATAAAAAAATTTTAATTAAAAAGTTCTTTAGTTTATGCCTAAAAAATAATTATTCTCAAAATGTTATCTTTTTCTCCACATTCCCTGCATATCTTGATGTCCATGCATACCATGATGTCCATGAATCTCTTGATGAACAGGCATTGGAACGTATTTAACCTCTTCGTTATGATGAGGTTTGCAGTCGTTATTCACTATAATTAGTTTACCATGTCTTCGATGATTATTCGTTTTCAGTAAAAGCTTTGGTCCACACTTGTTGTCGCCAACAATTATAACATCATTTTGCCGACGACTGTTCACACACTCAATGGTTAACAACGCAAATATCACTAACAGTGTTATGTGTAAATAATTCATTTTTGAAGTCGAAATTTTATTTTAGAGACTGAAGTATTAAAACTGAAAGTTTAAAAGTTTTTTGTGCGTTTATGCTTATATACTAATTTTAAAGAAAATATTTCAATTTTAAAATAGAATTTTATTTTGTTTTAACAAATAAAAATACAATCAATAACTACTACTATAATAGATAATAAACTAATTGATTACTATAAATAGAAAATGTATAAAAAATTTAATTGGATAGAAATAGTTTGCATAATTGTTTTTCTCTAAAAGTTCTTCTAATAATCCATAGTTAAAACAACTTTTTAAGTTTGTTAACATATTCTATGTCATAACTATTATTATAGCATAGCGTTAATTTTTTTTAAAAATCTGTTTATGGTGTATGATAATAAAAAATTATTATCACTCGTTACACATAATTGCACATAATTTTAAAATACTTTTTATTTTACTAACAATTAGAAAATATGTTGTTTTTGATCTGAAATGACTTGAACTTTCTTGGTGTGCAAACACAACATTAAAATTTCTGTTTTACCTTTTATATTGAAAATGAATTTTGTTTCTTTTAACTGTAAAATATATAACAACATTCTGATTGATTTGAATTAGTCAAAAATAAAAACATTTAAACAGTTATCTTAATAGTTATCATACTCTATAATACGCTTATTATTACCGACGATAACTTATTATATTTAGCAACAAAATCAGATTCCAAAAAGCGGTTATCGTTTTTCACGAACACGTTCCTATACTATTAGTATTAGTTAACAAAAATAAGAGATATTAATTACATAAAAAAAATTGAAGCGAAAGTGGTTTGAACTTGTTTCTAAACAAAATCTATGAGAAAAAAGCACTCAAGAAATAAAATAAAAATAGCGGCTAACCGTTAATAGTGAATAGCACTGATTTTGTGACACAGATTCGTTACCGTTTTGGTTCGTTTCACGCTATACATCAGTATAACTTACCTTACTTTCGATCATACTTCGCACACTACCCATACAACTTAACAAATTCAATAAATGTAATAATCATTTGGTATAATAATAATATAATTATATAATTTTTTGAGGTTACTAATAAATCATAAAACAAATTGAACCCAAGAGGCAATAATATTGTATATTAGAATTAAAATTACATATTATATTACATGAAAAACGATTAATGCATAGAAGAAAATACTTCAACGATAAATTTAATAAATCAAACTTTAATATAATAAAAGCTATATTATATTCAGTTATTTTTAGACACGGGTTTAATGGCCAATTAAAACAACATTTACCTACTTATTACTTATAAAACGTACTGCGAAGAGTAAAGGAGACAATAAATCAAAATTTTATTTATAAACTATGTATTTGGTGAAACTATCTTGAATTAAATCGAACACAAACACATATGTCGTGAAATATAACTATCAAATTATTTCACTAACAGATTGTCATAATTGAGAATAAATTCTGTTAAATATTTCTATAGATTGTTATTCACAAAAATCTAAATGGCTGGACGAGCAGTGGGGTTAAATTATAAGCTCTAATTTACATTAGCGAATGCAAAGTGAGCTAAATTATTAACTTATTAAAATAAAATAACTTAAAGAGCTATTAAATCAATGAATAGTAGAACACAATGCGTTTCCGTAATGCGCAAACTTGTTTTTCGATTTGATAAAACACGTTACAATTAAAATTATTGGGAGTATATATAAACGGATTAACAGTTTGATTGTGTTTCAAAATTTCCTAACTGTATGTATACTGCAAAATAATGACTCAATTCAAATATGTGTTCGTGTTTTGTATTTTGTTAACCACTTTGATCGTGGAAAACGATGCGAGACGTGGAGGTGATGTGATTATTCTCGGTGGCGGTGGACATCATCATCATCACGGACTTCCAACTATTATTGTAATAACTATTGATATTTATTTTCAATATCTAATTATTTTCAAAAAATCTGTCATTAAGATTGAAATATATCTTTGTTTTCTAAACTGTATATCGATTTGATTAGTGTTAGTTATATAAAGTATTAAATTATAATAGTAATTAAGCTATAGTTTTGGTATTACTTAAATTTTATAAAACTAAAAACACTTTTGCGCCTCACTTTCATCTAGATTTATAAATTTTCAGTTCTGTAGTTCAATGAATTTAAACTTCCGAATCATTCTTTTTAATTTAGAGGAATATTTTTTATGTTACTTCATTTTTGGAAAAGTGTGAAAAACTTTTTATAAACTCAATTAGATTTTATGATTTCAAAATTTTGTAAAAATCTAAGAGATAGGTTTATAAAATAAAATTAAGTTTACTCATTGCGTCTTCACATAGTATTGATATATTTTTTAGCGTATAAGCTTAATACATAGAGTAGTTAAAAGAGTTGAAAGAGATAGGGTTTTACACCACAAAGTCTATCGCAGTTATTTAAACTATGGTTAAATTATTGCCAACACTTCTTGCAAACAATAGTCAATTCTTTCAATAATATAAATTAATTATTCTAACAAAAAATGTAAATTCATTCTGATTTTTTACGTATATAACTTTACTTTCCAAATTAATTAGAATAATTAGCGTGTGTCACATAAATTTATTTATCGCTTGAGCTACGGATCATAGATTTTCTAGTTCTCAATAAATTATCTCAAATAACGTACCATTCAATTAGCTTTACTGCACGTACAGTGTTTGTTAGGATTGTTTTAAAAAGTTTTCTATTTGAAAGCATACTTAACTTTGTTTTAATTTCAGAAAACTGGAGGACACCACAGACATGGTGGCGGAGATACGATTATTTTAGGACGAAGAAAATAATAAATCGAAATTTTATGAATCGTTTACATAAACAGAAAAATTTCAAAACTTGGATACGATTTAATTAATATTATATTTTTAATTTCCAAGAATATAAGTTTATTTTTTGCATTAACCTTTTTAAAGATTAGATTTAATTATATTTAGTGATTAATAATACTTGAGTTACTGTAAACGATTACCTTTTTATTTCAAATACCTCAACAACTGAAATCTATTCAAATTAAATTCTTTAAATAAAATTTTTTTATGTTAAGATAAAAACAAATTTACATAAATCGCCGAATTATGTTTTTATGAAAGTTGATTTTGTTAGTTTAATTCTTAGACGAGTTTTATTTTAAAGACAAAAAATTACGAGAACTGTTTAAAGCTTTACAGCTGTTTATTGATTTTAGAAAATTTAAATATTAATTTTATATAAAGTTTTATCGATATGGTTGACATTTTTAATAACAAAATCGAGTTAATAATATTTTTCAACTAAAGATAAATAACCATAAAACTTCGGAAACAAATCAAATTAATGAATGCATAGATCTGTAATTTAATAACTTGAAAAAATTGTTACAATTGTAGTGAAACAGTAATAAGTTTTGGCAAATCAAACGCTTCTTGCAGTTTGATAGCCATAATTTCTACGTATATCTCTGCGAACTGTCTTCACGTACTTATCAACGCATACGTGTTCGTCTCTGCTCATCGTTCGCCGCACGCAACTTATCTGATAACCGTAATGTCCGCCATTCAACGGTATAGATGTCTCGTTTGCTATTTTCATGCAACAGTGAACGCAAGAGTAAGCTGGTCCAGTGTTTAGCTCACATTTGTTGTATATGTCTAGCAATTGCATGTTTTTTAAACACTTCTGCGTTATCGATCGTTTTTGTTTTAAACACGTTGGATCTAATGTTTGCCAAAATTAGAGGAATTATATAAAAAACAAATTATATTTGATTTTATGTGTTTCTTACGGCAAAGCGCGGAAAACAGTTTTCCCAATTTGTTTTTTGGAATATAATATGGTATATAAAATGGAGCTGTTTTTGTAGAATCAACAACTGATGATTCCGGTTCTGATGTGGAAAGTAATCTTTCATTTGATGTTTGTGTGATATTATTGGCTGGAGTCGAACCGATTGTCGTTGTCGTTACATTTTTATATTTTTGCTGAGATTTTGTTGTTTTGTTTTGAACGGGAGCTGTTGTAGCATTTATTGTTGGAATAGTTACCACTATGATCACAGTCATGGTGTTCGTGTTATTGGCATTATCAGAGTCATCTTCACATTTAACGCTATTTAAAACAACTAAGATTATAATAAGAAAAGCAAAACTCCTAATAATATTCATTTTTTGATTATTAAAAAATTTTAATCAATGATTAGCTTAATATGTCTTGTAATACAGAATTTATGACACTGAAAATTTGTCGAAAAAAAATTCGGGTTATGTATGGGTGTGTATGTGTGTGTGCTTTGCTTTTTAAATTTATATTATCAGTTGGATATTATTATGCAGTGTTTTCACACCTGTCTTATGTGAACTTTAAAAACTCAATTATTAGTCGATGATCTATTGATCTATTATTTGTATTATTTTATTTGTTTAACACCAAATAGTTTTTTATGTAATCAATTTTTAGACATCAATTACCACTAATATTTGATACAAAAAATTTTTAGTATTTTAAACCTTAACATTTATTAAAAAACAATTTAATTAAACAGCTAAATAAAGTATTTTTTAATATTTTATGAATTTATGAATAGCAGAAAATTTTAGATTTTATCAGAAACTCAACGAATACTCAAATTAAATATAAAGTAAAGATGTTAACGGATCGGTTAAACCGCCAGGTTTCTTGTCGGTCGGTTCGGGTTACAAATTATCATTACTCGGTTCGGTTTGGGTTGAATAAACTTCTTAATTGTTTACCCGAATGAAACCGAAAACCCAATAATCAATTTTTGGTATGAAATTTAAATAATTCTTTATGAATTTTGACTATTAAATGTCAAATAAGAATATTATAACTTAAGCATCTAATATATTCAACATTTTTTAGCTGACTTTCTTGTTTATCAATATATTGTAAGGCTGATTTAGTTTTGATGATTTTTAATAGTTTCCAAAATTGTTTCGGGCGCCAGACGACCAGACCTCTTGGTCGTCAAGTTATTTTGAGTTCATTTAACTTTCACTTACTTTATAATTTTTGTAAATTACTAAAACTTTAAGTTGAATGATAATATTTATTAAATGTTAAGATATCTTTTAAGATACAGTGAAGATTATAATGAGAACTTAAGAATAATTTAGATAAGAGAATTAGAATAGAGTATTAAGAGTTTAGTTTAAACGA
>JAQGAW010004331.1:0-11058 GCA_034698025.1 Phthiracarus crinitus | reverse complement strand
AACTATTATATCGTTATTAAAGTGTTTTGTATACTGGATTGCGTGTTTATTCCAAATGCTTATTGACTGCCTATGCTTTGTATACATTTCACTTGCGTGAACAGTGTTAAGGTTAGTGGTCTCGTGTTCTCGTGGTTCTTCGTATTCCTCATCAGTGGTCGACTCCTTCGCTGCACACTTCGTTTTTTGTTTTACCCCCGAAGCCAGATTTTATGCACGTTTTAAGTGCGTTTACAGACTCCAATTTCGAGCTTGTTCACGAGAAAGACTCAGATTGATCCGAGCCAGGGGAGAGTGTTATCCAATTGGCTTCTCAATGAGAAGGGGTCTTCGACCATACGCGGCGGATAGCGTTAGAAGAGCTGCGGTCACAGATTAAGGTGGAGACCGCCGAACCCACAACCGCGTCTGTCCTCAAAGGTGTGAGATTATCGAGGCTTTATATGGCGCTCTGTGGGTTCGAACCCACACCAGTTAGTGCTCACATGTGTCCTCTTTATCCCTCTACACCACAGACCGGACTTCGTTCCGAACCTACATCGTCCGACTACTATTAGTCAAATACATTACATTTATAAACACTAACGCATAATGCTTTGAAAGTTTATCACTCTTTGACATAAATCGGAAATCACGCTCTATTTTTTTCCGGTCCTTATTTTTATCTAAAATTACATCAAAGAAAAACAAATAGATAATATAGAGAAACCGTTGGATTTCTTTATAATTGCTTTTTAAAGAAATTGTTAACAATAAAACACAATCAACGTGGAATTTTATCCATCGAAAAAATATTGTTTGAGTTATTTCCAATATGGAGTCATAACAAACTTGTTGACATTTTTTTAACTTTAACTCAAACTATCTTAAGGAAAAAAAATAATTAGAATTCTGATTCTTATATAATCAAATTTATAATAATATTATTAATATAAATAAAATAATAATTTCTAAAGAATAAACTTTAAACTTTGATACCATTAATATATTTACGATTATGAAAAATAAAGCTAAGTTTTTTTAATGCATTATATACTAATGTTACTTATAAAATTTTATTTAAATATAATTTAATTGAATTACTCATAACATACTTTAATTCCTCTGATGTCAGTCAAAAAAGACTATTTCCTTAGAAATGCAAATTTTATTTACTTCAGTTTTCAGTCAAACATATATTACACATGTTAAGGGTTAATTTAATATATGTGGCTTTACATTGACGAATATTATTAATATTATGAAATTTATTAAAATATATAATTATCATATATAAAATATTTTTATTTATCATAAATATTTTTAATATCTTTCTAAATTAATGAATTAATGTTAATTAGGCTCAAAATGATAACAAATTTTAAATAAAAAGAAAACAATAATTAATATAAAGCCTTTTAACCCTCTAGTAGAATGGTTAACTAACTTCCACATTAAGTACTTGTGGCAGAGTTTTTAATCCGTTGACGCATATGCAAAAAACCTTCTGCCACCGATCTCACTACACATTTACATAGTTAAACTAGATCGACAAGTTAAACAAGAGCTGAGTTGCTTATCGATTATGCATACACACTGACTTACTATGATTTTTCTCCAACAATGAATTTTTAGAAACAGTTTTTTACGATAGAGTCTTTTTTAAAACAATGATTTTTTGAAGATATGAGTCTATTTCTTATGATTGGATCTTTTTTGATTTTTAAAACATTGATAGGAGTCTATTGTGCAAATAAGGACGGACAGACAGATATACACATAGACGGACGGACAGACAGGATCAAATCCATTAGCTCGAAGAAAATCACATAAAGACTCCACCCCTTTAGTAACATAAAGATATATAGAAATTCCTTTATTAATATAAAGATTGACCACATACAGACATACAGTGTAAAATCCATAAGCTAGACTTCTCTCTGAGAAAGTCAGCTAAAAATTTTCTGTCACGATACTAACTGATGGTCATAAATAGGAAAAAATATTAATTGTTGCTTAACTTTGCTTGATTCAAAAGAAATTATGCCATAAAACTAATTTTACAAGATAATAGCATTGAATGTTATACAAAAAGGGGAAATGAAAATTATTAATTTTGTAAATAAAAATAATTTTGGGCTCATTTTTTGAATGAATTATTGCAAAAATATGATTTTAGTTACCAAAAAATCTTATATAGCTTAGATTTATATTTTTTGAAAAATGGTTCATTGATTTATCAAAGTTACTCTCATTAGATCAGGCACTAAATTGTCTAAGAGTATTATTTGAAGCAAACTTTCCAATTAATTATTAATATGTCTTTCTTTCAACCATTGTTGTTTAAATTTAACAGATTGAAAAATAGGTTATAATTAGTGTTACTGTATAGATGAATGACTGATAAGCTATTGAATTCATATTAAAATAAAATTATCTCACGTAACTATGCAATAATTATCGTATTGAAAAATATAAACTACTTATTATAAATGTTTAAATAATAACACTAAACTTGTAAAAAATTGTTTTAATATTTATTTCATTATATTATATTTAGATTATTAAAGTTTCTGATAAATCATTTTTGCTTCCGTTTATGTGACAGGTAATATAGAAAACACCTGAAGCCAGTCATGCACAAGCTAAGCCCTTACGCTTGCGCACGATCAGAATGTTGCTAACATTGCTTGTATTCAAGCTCGTGTAAATTAAAAATTCTCAATCTTTTACTACTAAGTGGTTGACATATCGAATTGGTTTTAGTGTGCTCTATTTGCAAGTATTTAAACTAAAAATAGTGTTGATTAACAATATTGCTACGCGTAATTAAAGGCTAATTCAAATTCAAGCTAGTGCTATTTTGTAAGTTTAGCTTTTAAACTTTAATAAGATCGGAACAGCTTACGTTATCCAATAGCATAAGATAAAAAAAGTTAAATTTTGTAAAATTAACTGTAGCCACCATATAAGCACTGATAATTGAATTTTAATTCTTTATTACATCTTAAATTAAGATTTTCACTTATGGTGGATGCGATACTTGAATCGATCCAACTCAAAACTCTAATCTATTCATAATTTGCGTTATTTCTTTGTTTGCTGGAAAAATTTTACACATGTAGTATAACGTTATTTGTGCTATTTTACAATTAATAATTTAACAATTTCCTTCAATAGCTGCATCGTGTTTTAATGTTATACTCTTTTTCACGTTTTATTTTTAGTTTTTTTTCGTTGATTTTAAATTTTTGTTTGAATGTTTAAATTTAATTTTGATTAGAGACTTATTTCTCATAACAATTGAGATAATCGTATCGGATTAAATATTAAATATTGAATATAGAATTTTAGTGGAAATAAATTTAAGATGTAATTTTACTTTCGTTCACATGTTCACATGATACTATATCCACTAATATGCTGCAATGAACCACTCCTTATCATCATTATGAAGCATATTAACAGCCTATAAATGTGTTTATAAAAATTTAAAAAAGACTAATTCTGAAAACATTTTTAAGATACCTTCTTTTCGAAATCAATTTTTACAATTCTATACAACTCATGTTTGCACTAAACTACTAGGCATTTCTTATAGGATTGTTTTATAATTTAAAACAACCTTTAATCATATGTTTTTTATTTAAAATATAAAGATAATTTTATCGAAAGATATACAATAAAGTCAAGAGTAACAGATAAGTAAATCGTTTTTTAAATATTTTAATTCTGAACATCACAAAAGAAAAGGTGTACTATATAAAAATCGCCTAAATATTCCAAATACTCATTAAACAAATCGTGGACAGTGTTTTTTGTCGATCTTTCAGTTATAATATTAATCTTTACCCTTTAGCTATCAAAATATAATCTTTTTATTCTCATTTCAAAGCGTTTTATTCATATCGCATAAAAGTAAATTCCTTAGTTATAAGATTTCGTTTCCAGGCATTTTTATAATAAATATATTCTCTTGTATAATGATATCAATATTTACAATGCACTTACACATAAACGTTATTATTAAAGCTTCGATTTTGCGGTTGCGGTTTGAGAATTTACAAACCACCCGAAGCTTTAGTACGTAATTTTGCGGTTGCGGTTTCAAATCTAATATTATTTTGCGGTTGATGTTTGAGAATTTACAAACCGCCGGAAGCTTTAGTTATTATAAAAGGGAAAGCTATTAAATATTAAAATCTGTATTAACTTTAGACAAAAAACTGGTGTTAAAATTTATCTACAATAAAATAATTAATTTGTATGACAAATCTATTAATTTTATGTCTATTTCTTTGCTATAATAGTGTACAAGCTATTTATATAGTTGCAGCCAAAAACTCATGAATAATTGAAGGAAGTATTGATCTTGGAATGTTTTAATGACACGAAATTATTTTAGATTCGTTTCTAAAACATTTAATTATTATTATCCTATTTTAGCATAACTAAGATAATAATCTGTTACTACTACTACTAAGTTGTTGATATATAGGACTATCATTTTTGCACTCTGTTATCAATTATTTGCACTAAAAATAGTGTCGCTTTACAATGAAGCTACGCGTAAAATCAAGGCTAAATCTTATTATATTATAAAATGATCCAATTTAGTACCTTAAGATTGTATTAATGTTGAGTAATACTTTTGAATTCAATTTTAAAGTACATTTTTTATAACGTTAAATAAATAAACTAATAAAATTTATTATTTTGCTTAACATATTAAACTTTGCTTTATGATGCAATATAAGTTGTATTTAAAATTAATATAATCCACATATTATTTAGCTTACATTGTAAAAGTCAGCAATTTGATTTGACATGATCCGTCTGTTCGTCTGTCCGTCTGTTCGTCTATCCGTCTGTCAGTATGTCAGTCTGTAAGTGTCTCCGTTTGTCCGTCTCTCCGTTTGTAAATGTGTCCGTCTGTTCGTCTGTCAGTATATTCGTCTGTTCGTCTGTTTGTCTGTTCGTTGTTCGTTGTTCGTCTTTCCGTCTGTTTGTCTACCTGTCTCCGTCTGTCTGTTGTCTTTTTTCTAAAAGGTCTATAAATAACCAAAAATGAGTTTAAATGACCAAAAAATGACTAAAAATTATCTAATAATGAACAAAAAATGTCTTAAAATTGACCAAAAAAATTACTAAAATTGAGCTTAAATCGGTAAAACAATGATAAAAAATAGCCTTTAAATGTGATAAAAATAAATAAAAATGGTATTCAAACTGAACAATGATGAAATTATAATGGATAAAAATGGATAAAAATCGATAAAAAAATAGATAAAAATAGTTAAAAATAGGCTATAAAATGCTTCTATAACAACAATTTATTTTATGTTGACTCGACAAAAGCTAAATCACAACAGAATCAAATATGCTAAACACTCATTGATGTGCTATTTACAACAATGTGTCATTAATATTAAAAAATTTTCGATTAAACAAAATATTTTTTAATTACATTATATTATAAAGTAAAAATGAATTATATTTGGGCAACATTATCAATGATAATAAAATGTTAAAAAATAATTAAATACATTAAATAAGACTATTCTATTGAATTATCACAGAACAATATATAAATTGAACTCATTATGAACTTTTATTGAAACTTTTTAGCTGACTTTATTGTTTTTAATTTAAAAATACAAGTCTATTTATTATTATAGGCTTAATAAGCAAACTCATAATCATTTATATAAAGTTTAGAAGAACAAACTCATTAACATTATTTGAATTAATTTTACTACAGAAACACTAAGGTTCAATGCAATCGTGCTTATTTGTTAGCACGCCTTATTCACATGCAAAAATCTTTAAGCCAAATTGTTGAATTTAAAAGCTTGCATTGATACTAACGCAAATTTGTTTTTAACATTAGAAATTAGTTATTTCTTCTAGTTTTACCTCCTTTGGCTTAAATGGTAAAAATTTAATTAATTTAGTCAGACCAGCAGTGATAAATTCAAATGGTTGCTTTTCATCTAGATCTTCAGCTTTCTTCATTAATAAATCTTGAGTCTTAAATATAAATATTAAAATTTCTTAACTATATTGTAAAACTATTCGACTTTAATATACAAATTTTTTGAATTGATATAAACTCCACTTATATCAAATTAAATTTTTAATTTTTAAATTTTATTTTTTAAATAAGCTATAAATTTGATATAAAAATAAAATACAACATTAAATACATGATAAATATTAAAATAGCTTATTAAATTTTTTATAAACTTAAATTTTAAATAAATTCTTAAAGATTTTAAACGAACAAATTTAAAAATTAAGAAATTTTTTAAAGGTAATATAAATTTTTATAATATACATTTAGAATTTAAAAATTAGTTTTTATGTTATTCACTATTATTTTATTTGTAATTATAAAACAATACTAACTTTAGTCAAAATGAAGTAAATATCTCTAGTCCAAGCATAATCAACTAACACATTAGCCAAAGATTGTCCAAAATCAGTGCCTTTGTACCAATCAACTGATGCATCATAACCTGCAAATTAAGTAAACGTCTAAATATATAACTATCATACCATAGATATCATACCATCTAAAGTTGAATAACAAGTAATAAAATCAGACTTTTTTGGTAATTTTAGTTTTATTTTTTTAGCCGGTGGTTGTTTCGAAAGATTTCGAGATCTTGGTACACCTTTGTCAGATTTAGCTGTTAATAAATAAATTAAATTTTATATATAAAAATAAACTATATTATCGTATCTTACAGCCTCTACAGCAGTTGAAGAAAAACATTTTCGGTTTATTTTGTAAATTTTTACAATTTTCGTTGTTAAACATTTCCAGTATTACATTGATCTGAATTTCCTTATCATCAAACCCAAGAATTTCGTTGTTTTCAGTTCCGTGTGTAATACTTAAAAATACAAAAGCGTCGTGATTTTTTAAGTTATTGCTTTTCGACATTTTGCGCAAACTATCAAGAATAACATTTGCTTTTAAATTTTTCTCTAAAATAACTTCAAAATGTAACTGATAAAAAATGTTCCGAAATCTTTGGATCTCGCGATAAGTTCCAACTGTAAAATAATTGACCAATAAAAAGCAGAATCCACGTACTGGTTTCTCCATTGTATAACAATCTTCAGCAGAAACGATATCATAATTCTTTTGGTTCAGTTCATCAAATTTGTTGAATAAACCGAAGCTGAATTGACGAATAAAACCATTTTTCGGATCACACCTTTTGAGATCAATCATATCTATACATGGTGGATACATTTCTAATGCCAAATCGTCGTGTCCAGTATGAATTAAAAACTGAATTAAATTTTGAAAGTCATTTTCATCGTTTACGTTCATAAGATTTTGGAAGATAAATAACTTCTTCAGCTTAATGCTACTCTGTTTTAAAATGAAATTTTTTTTAGAATTTTTAAAAATTTACATTTTTTCTATTAAGAAATTAAACATCGTAAAAAGGTTTTAAATTTAAAAAATATAGATATTTATAAAAAATAAGTTTTCTGTTAAACAAATAAAATAATATATTTAAATTCAAAATTAATTTTTTTAAGAAATAATAGTTCTTGAATAAACTTTTTAAATGATCATATATTCTATAAATTATATTTTAAATTTAAAACTCACTATTTCATTGAAAGATTTTTCTAGTGATTTAAATCTATCTGGTAATGTTTCGGCAATAATATCCACTAATAAATCAAAGTTGATTATTAACTTTTCCCATCTATCAAAATTGTCTTCGATCATCTTCCATCTATCAAAGCAACTAAATAATGCATTTCTATATTCATCAAGTAAAATAGGATCTATTGATTTTCTATAGTCTTCTAAATCATGTATAAATTGTATTTGATATTTTTCTGTAGTAAAATCTTTGATAGATATGAAAGTAGTGTCACCATTTGGTGGGGTGAAAGCCCAAGCATGCTTATCATCCAAAATCATTTGACATGTAGGCCTCTCACTTGAAATAATTGAAAGGCATTCAAGGCCAATACTTCTTAATTTTTCATAATTGTCTTTCAGACCATCATCAACAAAATTAACGTTACTAATAAAAAAATTATTTAATAACTACTGATTTTAATTTATTTTCATAGATATAATAAAATTATTAACTAAACAAATAATATTAAATAATTATTTATACAATACCTTCGATACTATTTGCTAAAAATAAAACATTATAGTTATTTCATAAAAGAATATTAAATAAAATAAATAAAACTTGGAAATATATATAATTTTAATTAAAATTATTTTGTTAAGATTATAAAAAAGTCATACATATCTAGATTTATTCATGCATACTTATTAAATTCGAGATTAAATAAATCTTTAATAATAAATCCTAAACTATAAATATCAGCCTTTGTGTCGTACTTTCCATCTTCTTCATAAACTTCTGGTGCGTAATATACACGGTTTACACTAAATTTAGTATGCGATTTATCAACAAAGTCATGATAAGTAGACAAGCCAAAATCTGTTAATTTAACGAAGCGATTATCATCTCCATTAACAATAAAAATATTTTCCGGTATTAAATTTCTGTGTATTATTTTTGGATTTGTGTGCAAATAATTAACACAGTCTAATAATTGAATAAAAATATCGCATGCTAGACCAAAATTCTGTGAACACATATAATTCTTCTTCACATTATTGTTTAGAATTTTGATAACAAAGTTCAATGGCATTGAACATAACTCAAATTGAATATGAAGTAATTTCTTCTTTTCTTTACTTAGCATTGGACTGTTTACACTAAGTCTGTAATCAGTTGTGCCTATGTAGTAATTATCCTCAATCCAGTACTCTAAAAATTTTATCACAAACTTTGCGTCTAAGTTTGAAAGGATTGCAATCTCTTCTAATGTTTTCTGATATTCGTTATCTTCAACTGGAATTTTTTTTATTACATAAAGCTTTTTGTCAATATGTGATCTGACTTTATATACTGCTTGAAATAATTCCTTATTAAAAACCCCAAGCTCTTGATAATTTGTTTTATAATAATTACTTCTATTAGAGATAATAAATATTCACTATATTTAAGTTAAACAATTATCCATATAAGTATATTAAAATTTGTCTACAAATTGTATAATTAAGTTTAAAAAGGTTATTTGTTTGAATAAAATTTGTACATATAATTTAACACTTCAGCAGTAAACCGGGATAAATACAACCCCAAGAACACTTTGCGCGCTAACAACTTTTTTACTATAAGTGGAAATATTTTGGGGATTTAGATATGCCTCAGTTAATTATTTCTGCTTAAATTAGTATTTTTTCAGTTCATAATCAATAAAAACAAAATTTATAATAGCCCTAAACTAAGTATGGGGTAACTTATTACCCAACAATACCTTAAACGGATGGCAATGCTTTTCAATGCTATATACTCCTTTGAGTTAACATTTTCTGTATATCAGGACGAGTTTATATTTAGGGGTGATGCGCATAAAACGTGATGCGCAAAGCACAGCGAAAGGCATCAAAAAGTTATTATCCCATAATACCTTAAATGTTATTTTATTAGTGTTACTGCTGAAGTGTTATTAAAACAATTTTAGTTTGTTTTATAATTTTAGTCAAATTTTTCCATTTAAAAATAAATTTTTAGAGAAATTATTTGCATATTTTGCATATAAAATTTAATATATGACGAAAATAATTTTTGCATAAACACATTTTCTATGTCAAACAGCAAATCGTAAGAAGAAATTTATTACTTACGTTGTTATTTTGAAATTGATATATAGTAAATTGTTAATAAATGAGTCTATTTATAAGCTAAAATAAGAGTTGCAAAAAAACTGATGGGCTTTTAATTGTGTTTTGTTATATAGTATTTACATATGAACCAAAGGTATCGCATATTTTTCATCACATCTTGATAGTATCTTTGTAAATATAATAAAACGAACTTACATTCTATGATTTAAAGAACATCTATATGCGCTTCGGTGTGTTTATTCTGTTCTATTATACGATGTTTTGGGTTAGGATTTGCAATTAGTTGATCTCATATTTCGCTAAATTGTTGGTTTGCCTGTCTGTTCTCGTTTTATCTAGCAAAATAAAATTAATGTTAATTACTAATTAAATTTAATTTTGAACATCCAAAACATTCCAATATATTTAGTACTTTGTTTATAAAATACTTAATATATATTTCCCAATGCAATAACTCTATTGTAATTTTCGAAAAAGCGTTAAATAGCAAGCTTACTCAGCTGATTTTATCTTAATTAAAAAAGGATTAAGCTTCTAGGAAATTATTACAAATAATTCTCTAAAATTAAAAATTCAGTAATAGATTGCGTTAAGTGTTTTGTAAACCTGTGTTAACGGTGTAACTGTTGGTACTGTAAGTTAATTGCGATTGAATTAATACAGTTATCTTTCGACATGAATGTCACCCTAGGTTTATATATAAATTTTTATACTTAAAAGTATTGTTGTATTTACTTTTGAAGGTAAAATAAATGTTAGCATTTTCTTGATGTCTCCTTTTACTTCTGTCATTTTTAATTGAAACGGAAAATTAATGTTTTTATAAAATTATTTTTAAAAGGAAAAGAAATTTTAATGTAATAATATATTTATAATTTTCAATGATACTCATAATATTTAACATCATTATTTTTAGGTTAATGCAAGAAAGAATTGTTCAAAATGAACAGATATTCAAAAAAATAATCTTTGCTTAATTAACGTCTAAGATGTTATGAAATGCAAAATATGGTACACATTCATTAAAATAAAAATTCCTTTGTAATTATGAAGGGATTGTTTACAAAAACAGTTAGATAGAACTATTTATTCAAATACAAAAAGTTGGTATATTTATTAGATAATAAAATTTAAAGTACACTGAAATTCCGTATAAAATGTGCTATTTATCTTAAGAAAAAAGTGAATTTTCTTATAAAAATATATCATGCGCATTATAATTGGGCATTATCTAACTAACAAAATATAATCCAACTAGAGTTAAAGCCCGACTTCGTCGGGAGGAAATGATTATAAATTTTATTAAAAAACCCATACCATCAGTTCTA
>JAQGAW010004330.1:0-11061 GCA_034698025.1 Phthiracarus crinitus | reverse complement strand
AAATATTACTTTAATTTGATCGTTTTAATATTTATTAAACTAATATTTTATAAAAACAATAATAAGTTTTAAATTTTTTATTGTTACAATTTAATTTAATATTATAACGAATTAAAATTTTATAATTATATATAGATATTTAAAACAATATTATTCAAAAAGATTAATAAATTAAATTATAATATTTTTAAAAATATTTGTTTTATTATTAAAACGTATTGAAATAGCGGTTTTACCTAGAACTTTTTCTTGATATAAAATTGGGTTAAACCTATGATTAAACAAAAATGTATTAATAATTACTTAACAATAATTAATTTTTTTCAAGTCAAAATACAGAAAATAAAACATTATAATCGAATAATTTCATCAAATTCTATTAAAATTTTGTTAATAAATGAATATTATGTTTGTAAGATTTTTTTGAAAAGTATATATTAATTAAAATTAAAATTAAAGGTATTGTTAAATATAGATATGAAAAAATTAAATTAAGTATTAAAAATTTGATTACAATACGATAAGATAAATCTAAATATTATATTTAAGTAAGAGGAGAAATTTTGTACCTTTATTTTTAGAAAACTTATTTTTATAACTATATATAACATAAAAACGAATGATTAGGATTAATATATTATTTCAGGATTTGACTTTGAAACTTTTAGAAGAAGATAAATGTCAAATATTTTGTTTTTAACTAGAAATAATAATTTCAAAAAATTTGCAAAATTAAAAACAAAAACTTGAAAATTTGGAAATGATTAAATTTGGAAGTATAATAAAAATTTTTATTAATACTTTTGCATATATAAACATAATGCAAGTATTTCTTCATATTTTAATATAATTCATTTCTATTTAATATGATTGAAACTATAAAAGCTTTATTATTGTTATTTTTATAAATTTGACTTTTTGTTATAATTACAGGATTAATTTCATTTAAAAAAGATTTTTATCATTAAAAACTTAAAGAATTATAAATTTAAAAAGAAATACTACTAATCAACATTTTAAAGAGTATTATTTTTTGGAAAATAATTCAAGAATTTTATTGAGTAATCATATAAATTAAAAATGATAATTCAGAGGTTTTTGTTTTATATATGAAAAAAATATTTATGTTTATTACAAAAATATGAGTTGTTTAGAAAAATTATTTAAAAGTAAAATTGATTTTCTTATTTCACACCTTTAATATATTGTATAACTATTTTGATATTTAAATGATATAAAATTTTTCCCTCGCATTGTTTTCTTATGATTAAGATCAATATAATTTATATGAAAAAAATGTTAAATATTTTTGAATATTTTACTTTTAAATTAAAATTTTTTTCAATTTATCAATTTTTCAATTTTTTTTGTATACGACTATAGACATTTAGCCATAATTGCTATTTAGTAAATGGTTAAACTCATTTTATATCAAAAATTTTTTTTAAAAATTAATGAAGTAAATTTTATGCTTTATCTTTTTAAAAATCTCAAATGATAACGTGAAATTGTATAAAATTTGCAATTAAAATAAAATTGGGTTTAATAACTTGAAGGATATTTTTTTTAATGTTAGATTCAATATAACCAACTATTCTAATTTTGTTAATATATAATAATTTAGGATAAATACCGATATTTTTAATAATCAAACAATTATCAATAAATGATATCATTTTATCTGTAAAAGTCGAATATAAATCATGGTCATATTTAAATAATGAATAATCCACACAATCAATTTTAAAGTATATAAAATTTGTAAACTTTATTGATTATTCAATAACATTAATTAAATTTTGTGTTACAATGCAGTCAGGAATAAAGATAACAAAAGACAATAGTTTTGGTAAATAAACAAATATCAATTTCAATTAAATTACCATGACTTTCATATTCTTCTATTTTCTACTTAGTTAAAGTAAAACAGTTTTTCAATAAGTTAAACTTACTAAATTGTTAACTGATAAAATAAATGGTTAAATTTTTAAAATTAAGAAAAAAATGGAATTTCAACATTATAGTGTTTTTTATTTTTATAAAACTTAAATTAAAAAAATAAAAAAAATTGGAATAAAGTAAATTTTAATTTTAATTAATTTTTAATAAAATGCAATTAAAAATATATATTTTATAAATATATTTGCATTTAAAATTAATTATTTTGTTAAAATATATATATATGTACATATACTACATAAATTTTAATCTTATGTAATTAAACTGATATTAAAAACTACTGCTTATAATTAAAGTCCGGACGGTGGTATAGTAGGCTAACGCATAACAATTGTGAACAATGACTGATGTGGGTTCGAACCCAGTGAGCATCGCATTAAGCTTCACTCTTCCAGTCATCTAACACCTTAGAGCGAAGATGTTGTTGTGTGTTCGGGGATATACACATGAATCTGTGAACGCAACTCTTCCAGCACTAAATTGAATTATTCATTTTTAGATTTAGATTATGTTCAATAATAATTTAAAAATAAAACAATCGTAATTTATAATTTTGTTTAAACTAAAAAAAATTTATATAAAATTACGATAAATCAAAATAATATGTAAAATTTTATCAAAGTTAATAATTATATAATACACACACAAATATTTTTTTCTTTGAGATTTTTTCATTAATTTGATAGAATGTTCTCTTTATTTATTGTTTTATATTTACATTCATTTTAATAAAAATTAAACCTTTCTAATTTAATTTTATTGAATTGTTTTTTTCTTTTACGTTAACAAGATTTAATTTATATATTATAATATTTGTTATAAATTTCTTCATTATTTCCACTAGTTATTGTGAATTATTCTATTAATTTACAAATATCATGAAAAGTATAATAACAAATCTTTTTACTTAACAAATTGTCATGTTTCCTCAATAAATCATTAGAATTATAAATCTATTACTATATTTACACATTTTAAACATTTATAAAAAATTTTGAATTTTTCTAACATATATTTATATCATTTCTTTTAAATAATTAAATTTTAATAAAGTTAAAATAATAGATATAATAGAATGATAACTTAGATTTAATTATAGAATAAGATTGATAACATATAATTGGTATTAATACTCGTAGTATTTATAGTTCAAATTAGATTTAAATCAAATGATTTTAATTCATAGTAGAGGTCGAATATGGTTTCGGTGCGAAGCGAGAGGGAGTAGGATCAATTGAAAAATATGCGGGACTGGAAGGATTGGGAAGTCTTAAAAATCTTGGGAAGTACGGGATTCCCGCTAAGCCTCATATTCCCACAAACAAATAAAAATAACATTTTCATGCTTAATTTCATCGAGTTTTAGAGGTCACAGAAATGTATTCAAAAAATTTTTAAAAATTATATTTGATTTATTTGATTAATTTTAAATAGTATATCAAACAAACTGTTAATATTTATTTATTTACATATTTATTAAAATTATTTATAACGCTTAAAAAGATTTATCTTGTAATTTTAAAGTGTTTATTGTAATTTTGCGGAAACTGCGGACGGTAGCTATGGGAAAGCTAATTTTACATCTACGGGAGCAGTCCCGCTGGAGTAATAATATTTTATACGGGAAGGAGTGGGAGTGTGAAATGGGACTTTTTTCGACCTCTAATTCATAGTATTACTTTTAACTTAAATTAATATTCTTTTCTATCACTTGTTTTTGAATAAAATTAATAAAAGTTTCAATTTATAAAAATCTACTGAAATTATATAGCTAAGTTTCTTACTAAATAAGTCATTATTAAAAAATTATTAAAAAGCAAACCATATAAAATTTAAGCGTATAATAATAATTATGTATTTAATTTTTTATTAAATCAAATATCTCACAAAGAATACATACAAATTATATTTAAAAAACTTCTTATAAAACTATTGTTTTCATTAATGTTTAATCATTATTTTATTAAAACCGGTTATGATCTTTTATTGCACTGTTTATATATAGATTTAAATTTACATTCATTATAATCTTAATTAAATCTAAACTTATATTTATATACATTATTTTTAGCGATTTAATGTTTGATTTACGATCACATAATTTATTTGATTTTTTATATTAATTTGAAATTTTGCTTATCTTGTAAATCTTAAGAAGTTTTTATGATTATGGAAGTATTTGTTTACAATTTTTATCAGTATTATAAACATGATTACAAAGAGTTTTAAGCAACAAATTATTTTGGTTTCACATTATGTATAATATTTTATAAATCTGTTGTATTTTACACTGTAATATAAATAAAGATTACGATTTCGTTTAATAAATAAAGAGAATTAAAACATTTATAGCTCATTTTGTCCAAAGGATTTATGGGATTTGCAATTTCTGTCTGTCTGTCTTTGTGTGGACCGGTCTTTATATTTATTAATGGATTTTGTCTTTATATTAATAAAGAGATAGGAGTATATTTTTATTAAGCTACGAGTCTTTTATGAAAAATATGTGCTAAAATGAGCCAAAAATGGTAAAAGAAGTTTGAAAAAATTAGCTAAAATATTCTAATAATATACAAAAAAGGGTTTAAAATAGTCTAAAATTGATAAATAATAGACTAAAAATATTGATTATAATAACATATGTAAATCTATTCAGAGTTAAAATCAATCACAATCTTATCAATATAACAATATTCTCATATATAATACTTTTTAGTGTTCACTTAACTACAATTTGTGTGATGTTGACTCGACAAAAACTAATTTACAAAAGAATCTAAATTCTCAAAAGACTCATAAAACTATTATATTTTTCATTAAAATCATATTTAGTAAAAGTAATAACTGCTTAAAAACAAAAATAATTATAGTTATGCAACAATATAGTAAATAATTCAAATGCCAAAAATATTTAATACAAAAATTTTACTTTACTATTTAATTAAAATATAATTTAACACAAAGTCAGTTCATATTGTATGCGAATACTCTTTCTTGTTTTAACTAAATTTTTGGTTGTAACTATTTGTAAAAAGTGTTTAATTTTAATTAAATGGCTCAAAATCTGTTAAAAAATGCCAAAATGAAATCTTTGTGTTTATGAATGACTTCGTTTATATTGATTTGATTAAAACTATAATTGATTATGAAACTGTTTCAGTCAAAGAAATTTTACATTGCAAATATTACTTTAATGAAATAATTTTGAAACAAAAAACCATGATTTCCAATTTAAAATTCTATTACACAAATAAAAATTATTTTTTTAAAAATTTATTAATTAATTTAAACGAAATTCGTTTTAATATTTATTTAACGAAATTAAACAAAAATATTTTAATAAAATTATAAAACGAAATAAAAAGTTGCATTAAATAAAATAACAAAGAACGCACACATAGATAGAGATATTTTTTTATATTATGTATAGTATTAAAGGTCACAATAACATAGGTTAGAAAAAATCAACAAACATTATTTGAAAATATAATTATATATGCTTTAAAATTTGTTTTTATTTCATTTTAGTTTTTTCCTACATTCTATTTTCTATTTCTATAATTATATTTCTATCCCACTAACATGAACAGTATTTTATTAATATTTTATTATTGAAAAATAATAATATATCTACGATTTGCAACATTTTATTTTACCTATAAATCAGATATATATATATAAATATTTTTCTATTAATTTCAACAAATAAAATATTCTTCTCCAATTAAAAGAAATGAAATACACGGTACTTAGGACGTTACTTATAATTATACAAGAAAACAAAAATATTTGGTGTTTATATGTTAAACCACAAAATTTAATGGTATAATACGATGATTTAGTTTTTCGCTTTTATTTTCTATATATATATATACTTAGTGTTGCTTTCAAAATTTATTACTTCATTACATGGTTAAAAATATTTTTTATTACAGTAAACTGAATGTTATGACGCTATTTGTAATTAAAAATTTTTCATGAGTATCATAAAGATTTATTTTTATATATTCATGGAATAAAATATTTACATTTACTTCTTAACTTCTTTACTTATTTTTAACTTTTTTTTGTGTTGTCTGCACGTTTTTTGAGAGTATTTTCTTTTGAAATTACTAAAACTTTATCAAAAACATTTATTAGATTTTAAAATTAAATCATTGAAAACTTGTTGTCAATAAAAGATATTAAAGATTTTATCATCTAATAGTAATAATAAACAAATAAAATTTACTGCTTGCATTGAAAAACGATTTCAATGTAGAAGCGACTTCATTGAAAATGATTGCATCCATTTATTTCGAAAACTTGACATCTCTCTACTTTTATCTTTACTAATAGATTTCTAATGTTATTGATTTCTTGCGTGAATTAACCAAAATAATAAGAGTAAAAATAAGATTAATAATAAAATAATAATATAAAATAATACTAATAAAAATATTAATAATAGTAATATAATATTATAATAATATTAAATTGTGAAAAAATGTTCATATAAGTCGCATTCGAAAGCCTTTAGATTTGAATTCGCGTTTGATTGCACTTTTTATGAAATCACTTTATTCGTTTGATTCCATCTCAAGATCATTTGATTTATGACGTCTTCAATTGATTAACGAATAAAATTGATAGTAAGACATACTTTAATTTTAATATTATTAACTTTTACAATATTGTTTTATAAAGCTTTTAAAAATCATTTTTGTATCTTACGAATAATTTATTTGAATCATAATTGTTGTTTTCAGGTTCAAAACATTACTCAATCATCAATTATTTAAACGCAGACATGGTTTGTTAAAAATATAATTAGTATTTTTCAATGTAATTGAAATTGGAATCCTATTTCACTTAAGTATGAGCATTCTTTATATTTTAAATGTGATTTTAAACCTTTTATTTATGTTATATTTTTTATTGCAATGAATACATACAATCTTATTTTTTTTGCGATAAACTGTTTTTAAATGATTAAGGTATAACTTGAGACTATTTAATTTTCAATCACATTTAGTTCATAAATAAAATTAATTAAAATTTTTTGATTTAAATTTTGTTAAACATTGCAATACATTTCTGTAATAAAATTGTTTAAAAATTCAATTAAATAATCAAACTTGATTTCTAAACAATTATTGTGCAATTATCCAAATTGTAGCATGTGGTACCCAAATTAAATATAAATAAAAAAATTGATAAAATAAATTCATATAATTTTACACTATGGCGTTGTGCAGACAGAACATAAACTTCAATGATATAAGACTTATTATTGAATGTGAATGTACTATTGTTAATGGAAAAATTATTTGTAAAGAAATTGGATATACATCTGATACTCAATCTGGAAGCATAATGTTGAATTATTTTACTGGATTACAATTAAACAAATGTGAAGAGAGAAAGTCAAATATTTTACATAAAATCTTACATGGAATTGATAATAATAAGAATAACATAATTTGGCCATTAGATTCTAACTTTGAAACAATTATTAAAACAGTATATCAAATGACAGAAAATTCAGACAATACAAGAAAAATTTATATTGGATATAACAATGACCCAAATATAAGAACATTATTATTTCGTGCTGGTTTAGATCATTTAGCTGTTAATTTATATTTAATTTATGATGATTCACCATCATTTAAAGACATAAAAAAATGACAAACTATGGATTTAGTGTTTATTCATTATTTTCAATTCATGATAAACATACATACGCTAAATTTCAATGTGCAAAGATTAAAAACATTGATTTTATTCGAAGTGTGTAAAAAATATAAATAATTTGTATATTATTAATTAAATCATTTCATATGGATCGTATAATAACAATGTATCATACAACTTGTAAAAAAATAAATTATTTAAAATTAGCTTTGGTTATAATAATCATTATAATATTTATAAGACTAACTATAAACATGCTCCAAAACTGATATAATACTGTATTACACATTTATTTCGTTAATAAGTCTAAACATAAAGCACATTAAATGAAAACCATAAATATTTACATATACTGTATAATACACATATTATTATAATCTTCGTTACCAGTCACGATGAAAAAATTAAATCGGTAATTTTATAATTTAAATAGGTAGTCAAATACGGTTTTATTAAATTTTTTGTTTATTTATGTAAGTTTTCTTAGTAAAATAAAATTAATTATTATAACAATATTGGAAACTCAATTTTTACATTTTTTGATAATAAATAATATTCAATTTATGATATTTATTTAGTGAGAAAATATTTTTTTATCTATTTCAGTAGTTTTTCTAAATGGAAGATTTTATTAAGTTGAATTAAAAATTCATAATTTGTTGATGGATTATTAATGCTATTGTTGTATGATACTAAATCTTCTACTACTGAATTTGAATCGAAATTTTTTCTTAACAATTCTCTCCCAATTGAAAGTGTCAGTTTTATTTGTTTGTTGAATATTAAACGCTTGAATTGTTTATTGACGCATTGTAAACGAAAACAATCACTTATTGGCAGATAACTTAAAATAACTTCAATAATATCATCGCAATATCTATCAAAACTAATTATTAAATCAAACATCTCGTTAAGAAAAAAAATTAATTAATATTTTTAATTAAAATAATTAGAATTATTGATTATTAATTTAATCTCAATAATTAAATTATTGAGATTTAAAATTGTTTATATAGTTTTCATTAATCAAATATGGAAAATGAGAAAAATTATTGTGTAAACAATAGATAATATTTATAACATATATTAAACAACAAATTTTTATTAAAGACTTCTATTAAATACAAAAGTAAAATGCTTAATGAAGCGCTTTATGATCCATATAACAAAACATTATAATAAAATTTAGTTTAAACTTTAAAAAAATGATTTAAAAAGATTTGTTTAATAAATAAATTTTGATAATGTTAAAATGACTTTTAAAGCATATATTAAATGTTTCTTAAAACTAGTAATCAATAAACTTCAAACAACAAAATAATTGATGAGCTTATTTTTTATGTTCATACTCTTTATAGTTTTCTCTTATTTTTATTATTAAATTTTTTGTTTTATTCATAAATAATTTAAAATCAATGTCAAAATTTAAATGAATATAATGAATTTAATTTATTAATTTTATATTTTTTAAATTGAATTTAAATTATTTTTATAATAAAGTTTAATCATAAAATTACTATTCATTTTTTTAAATAATTTTAAATAGGAAATTTGAAAACTTTAAATAAGAAATAAAAAATATTTCTTATTAAAATGTTTTCTATTATAATTTAGATAACAAGATAATATGAATAAGGTAAAAAGTTACTTTAGTTTATGACTAGATATTGAAGATAAATATATTTTTAATTAAAGATTGTTTAATAAAATTATTTATTCAAAGTATTCTTTTAAAATATTTATAATTAAATGCATTATTTTTAATTTGGATTTATTATTACTTAAATAATTTTTCTAATTATTTTATTTCCCACAATTAAAATTTCGATAAATATAAAACAATTGTTTACAATACTTATTAAACTTTTTTAAGATTTATGTATCACACATTTTTTCATTAATATTTCATATTTTTTATTGTTCATTTAATATTAAATTTTTGCATTTTCAAAAGCAATAACTATTTGATAAATAATGTAAAATAATCTCACAAAATTCAAGATTTTATCAAAACATAATATATCATTCATAATCGTTTAAAATATTATCTAATAAATATATAATCTTAATAATTTTTGGTAATTTATATATTTGTAATTATTTTTATTTTATTTTAAAAATATATTTTTTAATATAAGTATAAAATAAAAAATTAATTTATTAATTGTAAATTAATACTAAGTTATTTAAATTCAATTATATTAGACATGGTTATGCTTCATTTAAAAAAATTTTCATATCAAATTTAATTTGTATAAAACTTTAACACATTTGTGTGTTTTAAAGAGGAAAAACTATATTAATTCATTTTAATGTTTTTGTTTAAACACGAATAATTCAATTTATTTCAATTTATTTTTCAATTTTAATTACTATTATTTAAAAAATACTTAGAAGTAAATTTAATACTTTTTATTATATTTAATTTGTAAACAGAATTAAAGAGAAAAAATTTTCTATTAAATGTTATATAATAAATTATTAGAATTATATAAAATAAATTTATTGAAAAGAGTAATGATATTTTTAAAATATTAAAAAAATTTTTTAGCTCACTTTTTTTAAAAGTTCTTTAGTTTACCATATCTGTCCGTCTGTTTGTCTATTTATCTGTCTGTCTGTCATCGTGTCCGTATTTATTAAATGATATCAAAATTTAGAAAAAAATGTGAAAATTGTTAACCTTAAGTAATAATAAGTTGCTTAAACTTCTGCAACCTTTAAACAATTAATTAATGTAAATATTAGGTAAAGGTATTTTACTTGATTGTTCTTTATCTGCTGCTATAAAAATGCTAGTAATAAAAATAAAATACAATATCATAATTTATTTATAGTTTAACTATATTTTGAATTAAACATAGAGTTGATAAAGTTTCTGACATTGATTTTTTTTAAGTGTACCACTACAAAGAATAAAACCAAATATCATATCATTATGTTTACAGTTTAAGCACAGTACTTATAAGTTATAACTTTGTTAGAAATCCATTAAGATGGCAGATATCGAGCAGTTGCGATTTAGATAAGATTTTATTGTTCCTTAGCTATGTTATTTTAATACCTTGAATATTTGAACAAATCACATAATAGAAAATAATATCCGATATGTAGATTTCAAAAAACATTATCTAAAATATTTTGTATATCATCATTAAGGCCAACCAAATTCGGGTTGGCCCGAATTGCGATAGTTCATATAAACCTTTGGGGACGCTTATATAAACAGTTTATATGATAAACCAAGTACTTTAAACCCTATTTAATTTGCCCAAATCCCCCGAATTAGCATTATATGCCAGAATTCCCCGAATTTGCACTGTTAGCCCTAATTACCCCGATTTAGCCCGAATTATTGATTTCTTAATCTATTATTGATTTAATCATATTAAATCCATTGTTTTTGTTAACGTTAATATTTTTTAG
>JAQGAW010004329.1:0-11063 GCA_034698025.1 Phthiracarus crinitus | reverse complement strand
TTACAAATGAATATAAACTGTTAATAATATTAGTGATGAAAAGCATACACTAATGGTAGTGTGACTAATCGGTCACTACAATCGATTTAAAAAATTCGAATGACACTTAAATATTCTTAAATCTTGAAAGCTAATTTGATTATTTTTAAAAATAGTAAACTGGAAATATTTTAGTTAGTGCTTATTTCGAATAAAGATCACATTTGTATTTAATTGTTTGGATTCCCGATCAGACTCATATTTTAGAAATGACTATATTTTATTAAGTTTTGTTTTAAGTAAATGAATGTTTTATTTTCTTTTATTTAATTACACTTTAATAAAAAATAGTTTGTTCCCAAAATTTTTTATGATTAAAAAAGCCTAATTATAGATTTTGTATTGTCTGTCCGTCTGTTTGTCCAACTGAGGGTTAAATATTTAGATTTATTAAGGATTTTTTGGAAATTAATTATCTTTCTGTATGTTCATTACCAGGTATTAAAAACAATGCAGCAGTAAGATGTTTTATTTTTTCTGCATGAAAGCTACAAAGTCTTCATATAACTTCTATTTGATGTTCTTTGGTATATTTTTGGTAGTTTCCGGTAGGAATCTGATCCTGTATTCTTTCTGTTTAAAATTATTAAATATATTAATTTAGAGATAAATTTGAGTAAAATGGAAATTGAAGGTTATCAAAACCTTTAAAATAGTGAGATTATTTTGAAAGAAACTGTTTTATAATTCTAAATTAATTTTTATAAATTTAAATTAGTTAACCTGTTAACTCAAGTGTTAACAAAGTTAGAGTTAAATTTAATAAGTTTCTTAACCGGTTAAGATTAAAGTTAAAACAAGAAAGAGTATGAACATACACAATGAGCTCACTTTATATTATATTATAAGTTAATTCCATATGATATACCAAATTTTTTGTATTAAATATTTTTTGACATTTTAATTATAGTTTCTATTGTTGGCCAATTATATTTATTTTGTTTTTTACGCATTTTTAACTTTTACTGTATATTGTTTAATTGAGAAAAAAACTTAAAGATTTATATTATATTGTTATAAACAGTACTTTAGTAAGTGTATTGTAAGTTTTAATTCAGTTACGTTTTAGTTTTAGTTGAGTGAACATCAAATAAATTGTTGTTAAGCAGACACTCCAAAGTATTAGATAAGCGAATATGATTGCAAATGTTAATGGTTTTAATTCGATATAATTTTAATTATGTTGTTTTAAACAATAGTTTATCCAATTTTATCCTATTTTTATCATTATATAATAGATTATAACGCTATTTTAGAATATTTTATAGTCATTTTAACAAACTTAAAGTCAATATTTAGACTTTTAAAACCTATTTTTATCTCATTTTATGCCAGTTTTTGTCCATTTTTTAGCCTTTTATAATGCATTTTTGTTCTATTTTAAGTCCATATTAAGTTCATTTTTATCCTTATTTGTCCATTTAAAAGCCATTTTTAGCACATTTTAAGCCAGATAGTAGTCTTTTAAACAATGATTTTTTGTTGATTGAAGTCTATATTTTGTCGATAGAAGTCTATTTTATAAATAAATCCCTTTATTTGTTTAGAGAAAAAATCCCTTAATAAATATAGAGACCGGTCCACATACAGACAGACGGACATGTCAAATCCAATAGCTGACTTTTACAAAGTGAGCTAAAAATTTTAGGAGTTAAGGTTAAAAGGTAAGATTTTTCTTAACTTTTAACCAATGCTCATCACTATGTATAACATAAAATATACAGTATTAAATAATTTACGCCCATATATGTTAATACCAATTAAGTTCTATAGCACAGATTGGAGAAGTAAATTAATTTCCACAAAATAATTTTACCCAAATTCAAAAATAGTTAAAACGAAGACAACAAAAGTTAACTGGAATTTATCAATACAGTTAAACAATTATTTATAATAATTTGTATGTCAATATTACACTACCAAATCATCAATATTACAATGCTTTATTTTAATTTTCCGTTCAATGTACACATTTAAATAGATTTCAAGTAATAATAAGTTACAATCAATTACCTTATGCTTTCCTATTAATAGAAAATATTTTTAATATTCAACAAAAATGGAACCGTACCAACAATAGTTATTTCCGAAATCCTATTTAACCGAAAAATGCAAATGGACAAAATTGTTGAAAAGACTCCTATCAGTCTTAATATGGATCAAAAATGGGTTTTAAATGGCTTTAAAATGGATAAAAATGAACTAATTAATGGATTAAAATAAGACAAAAATGCGTTTTTAAATGCTACAAATGGACAAAAAATGGCTTAAAATGGGCTAAAAACAGCTTTTAAAAGTCTAAAAATTGATTATATGGTTGTTAAAAAGGCTTTAAAATATTCAAAAATAGCGTTAAAATGTATTAAATTATGCTAAATATAGAATAGAATTGGATAATCTATTGTTTAAAATGTTGGAAAAATTCATTGTTGGAATATTGTAAATTTTTAAAATAATGGAAATCTCCAACGTTTACCATTCTTCGGCAATAAATAGGGGAAAGCTTTCACGGTGTCAACAACTGTGACTGGAGTGATTTTCCAATTGATTTCGCCATGGAATCAAGTGGGTCCACTACTTTCTCCCTCAGTTTGTTGAGACAGAATTCAAATATCTCCAACGGTCACCATTTTTCTGCAATAAATAGGGGGAATTGGAAAGTATAAACTAATTGAAGGCAATTTATCGTTTTGTTTGAAATCTAATTTGATGAGCACGTCAAAAGTATATGAATAATATTGTATAGTAATAATCGTGAGTTAATAGTAGAAAATGGATATACAAAATAAGCTAAAGAACAATTTTACTGTTATTGAAAAAATAGAATTTGCTTTCTTCTTTAAAAGTTTATTTTGAGTCTGAGGAAAAAATTACTTGCCAATAATTCATTTTCTTATGTATTTGAAATTTTGTCTTATTTTCGATGAAATAAAGTTTATAATACAATTAGAACTGAAGAAAAATTTTTATTTTTATTTAAGTTATACATTTTTCATAATATATATTATTCAAATTTTGTTCTCAATAATAGCTTTTATTTTCAATATTAATTATTCTTTCTGTAAAAAATTATTATAAAAATTGCAAATATTAATCTTATAGGGTATATACTTTCAGAAATTTTTGATTTGACAAACAAAACTTATTCGGTTTAATCAAAACTTATTTATTATAATATTTTATATTTTTGAATGCAAACACAGATAATTGGATTTTAAAGAGAAAAAGTACTCCATTTTTCAAACTTATTTAACTGTTCACAATTAATTTAAAGTTTTAAGATAATTAATCTTCAGTTAAAATCTCAATTTTTTCTCTAATTAAACTTTTAAAAGTTTTTATTTTTTTAAATTTTCATAATATATATTAATGTTGGGACTTAAATAACCCTGTTATTGCATAATATTAAGTGTTGATTTTTATCTAAAAAACTAATTTGGGCGTTATATTGTAAAGATATTCATGTTTTGTTATTAGTTTTTCTTACATTTATATTCCGTTTTCAAATGATTAGAACAAAAAAAATAGTTTAACATTCACTTTAAACGCTTTATGACAAATAACATTGATTTTATATTAAAGGCAAATAATTGTTTTTTAAATCAGAAAAAAAGATAATTTTTTATTTATTTTAATTTGAATTAAGTATGAAAATATAATTTATTTTTCAGTTTTAGAATTATAAATATTTTTCAAATTAATTAATTATCGATTAACGCATGTTCGTAATGAAGTGAGTGCCACAAAGGACCATGTTTATTATGTATTCTAAACCACTGCCCAATGTTTGTGCCTCAATCAATAAGGTTGTCTTCTGAAGATTTGCTTTCTTCACCGCCTTATGTTAACATAAATACGCAATTATTTAGTGGTAGATTACAGGCGAAATTATTATAATGTAATAGAGACAAAATATAATTTTATTTCTTTAATGCATATATTATTTCATTTTAATATGAAATCAATTTTAATTTTCATTAAATGTTTTAATTTCCAGTTAACATTTATAATATTTTAAACAATCAATAAATGGATGCTTTATTCTGTTATTGTACGCTACTTGAAGTTAACATTTAATCGTTTAAAACTGCCGTATAAAACTAATTGCAAAGATTATGTAAATAAAACACGCATTTATTGCATAATCAATTGTAAAATACATATGATATTTTAAATTTTAAAATAGTAAAAGAAATACAACATTTTTTAAAGACTTTGATAGACAAAAAACATCTTAAAACCTAAACTGAATTAATTAATATTATAACCGTATCAATATTCTATATTAAAATTTCAGTTAAAATAAAATATATAATTAGGGTCGCGAAAATCGTTAATAAACGATTTCTTCAAACAACTCAAAATCTCTATGAATCACTATATAGTTTGAATCGACGAGACTAATAATATGAAACTTATTTAAGACTAATTAAACTTTACAACATGATTATTTCCTTTTAAAAAAATTTTTCTTGTTTTTTGTAACGTTAATGAATAAATTTCATTTTTTCCCATAGCTTTACTATACAAATCGATTGAAATAATTTTGATGTTATCTAATAAATTGATTAATTATATAAATTTTCGTTTAAGCATTGTAAGATTATTAGCATAATATGATACACCAAAAAATACTTGGATAAATTTAAAGTATTAAAAAATGCATACAAAATTAACATTTAAAATTATTTTTTTCTTATTCATTTCAATGTGTTAACTAAATTTTTTTATTTCTATTATCCAAATTATTCAATGCTATTAATTAGACACTGATTTGCTTTCACTACTATTAAGCGAAAACACAATAACACTTCAGCAGTAACACTAATAAAATAACATATAAGGTATTATGGGATAATAATTTTTTGATACCTTTCACAGTGCTTTGCGCATCCTTAAGTGTTATACAGAAAATGTTAACTCAAAGAAGAAAATTCCATTGAAAAGCATGGCCATCCGTTTAAGGTATTATTGGGATTTAAGTTGCCCTATACTTAGTTTAGGGCTATAATAAATTTTTTTTATTGATTATGAACTGAAAAATACAGATATAAGCAGAAATAATTAACTGAGGCATATATAAATCCCCAAAATAATTCCACTAATGGTTAAAAAGTTGTTAGCGCGCAAAGTGTCATTGGGGTTGTATTTATCCCGGTTTATGCTGAAGTGATAATAACGTAAAAATGAGAATAGGTTAATAAAAAATACAAGAATTATAATTGAAAGCAAGCATAAACGACTCTATTTAATTACCAAACTAGTGACATATCTGTCAGTATAAAAGCAACACAATCCTTGTCATTAGCCATCACTAATAAAGTTAAAGTCATAACAGCAATAGTTTAATATACATTGTATTTAGTCTAATAAAAATGCTTAAAGTTAGTAAAAAATTAACTTTCGTTTAATGCTAGCATTTTATAAATTAACTGTGCTTTGGTTTAGTTTTTAGTAATTTCAACGCTATTTATCAGTTGTATTGCTGATGGAAGATATGGATATGTTGGCGGTAGATATGATGTCGATGATGTCTATAGTAATGATGTTAGAGCTGCCAGCTATGGTTTCGGTGACGGAATATTTACACATGGAGTATCAGCTTCTGGTGGTATTATCCCAGCAGCCGTTATTTCCCGGCAAACTGTGGATTACCGCGATTTTGAATCACAATATCAGCCTATAAATCCGCAGATCATCGAAGTTGACGCTGAAGTGATTCCACTATCTATTCATTTCAAATCAATTTCAAGTAGAATCAATGTGGTACAGATTCATACAGATCAAAGCGGAGGAGAAGAGAGCACATCTTCAGAGGACGAGCCGTACAGATTGTATCACACTGTGACAAAACCAATTACACAAGAAGTCCGAGAGGTTATCACACCATACAGACGAGTTGTTCAAGAGATAAAACCGGTTCAGGAAGACGTACAGACGATCGTTGCCAGAGGTACTGCACGAGCGACTGGTGACGGCAAAAGTATTGGCTATGGTGTTGGCACTCGCATTAGAGGTGGTTATGGTAAAGGTGCTGGGATTTATGGAAAGGGAAAAGCTGTGCGAAGTGTAGTTATTTATGACCGATTAAGAGTTGGTGACGCATCTTATTACTAATTATTTAGTAAAACAAATTAAAAATATTATATATTTAGTATTTTATATTTACAGAAATGTAATTATGAAAACTCAATTAAAATATGTTGTTCATGCAAATTAAAATACTATAAATATTTTTATCAATAATTAAAGTATGGTAAATATAAAAAGCATAATTTTATCGTCAAAAATAAGTAAATATTTGGTCAAAATGAGTGAATGTAATTGTAAAAATTGCTAAAGATTGGCTTAATATGAACAAAAAATTGCCTAAAAATGGCTTCAAAATAATATTTTTGTAAAGAACTCAACTTTTACCAAGATATAAAATAACGATATCTATAAGTTTATTATTCATTTTTAACACAACCAATATATAAAATGAAATATATATTATATGTTGATTGATAAAGTAAAACTGAATATTTATTCTAATTATTCTTAAATCAAAATTTAACTACCTGGATTTCGGTATAATTCGAATTAAATAATAAGTTTGTTCAACATCAACAGAACCGAGTGATTAATATAGTATATAGAGCCTTGTTTTATAATAGAAAAGCAAATTTTTGATATTATGGGTTGGATGTAATATAATGGTAGATCAATCAAAAATTAAAGAGTAATTAAATATTAAAAATATACTGAATTTTAAGTTTATTTTATCCATGAGTTTGTATTTATTTTTATATACATAAAAACTGTATAATAAATTTAATAATAAAAATTAATTTGATACTGATAATTTATCTATATTATTTCGGTAACAACAGGTCTAAATGTTGAATTTATATATTACTTTATATTTATTAATTTTTAACAGAATTTTGAATTGTTTTATGTATATAGTTTTCATAATTTTTTGATAATTTTTAACAGAATATTGAATTGTTTTATTTATGTACAATTTTTTTTAGATAAAATTACATAAAAATATTCTAATTTATATTTGAATCATTTTATGCAATAATATTAATTGAAATCGATATTAAAAATCTTTAAAATTCCCTTTTTTCCAACAAAATATGTTTAAATTTGCTTTTCGTAGTAAGTTATTCTTTAAATAATTAAACAATAACAAAATTTTAGTTATCTGTAAAACATAAAAAGACCAAAAGTTTTCATTTATACAAATATATTACAATTATTAGTTACATTAATTATGAAATTTAACAAAATATTTATCATTTATGTAAAATAATTTATTCTCAATCTCTCAACATTTGTTTTAACTTTGTTATTATTTTGATTTTTAGTAAAAAGTAAAATATAAACAAAATTATTTTCGATTTTCAATTTGATTTTGACTTTAAAAACTTTCAGTTATATTGTATTTTGATTATTATTTCAGTCAAAAATTTAAATTTGATTGTATTTGATTTTAATTAATTACAATTTTGATTTAAAAAAATCGAAATACGAAATTATTATGATTTTAATAAGATTTTCAAAAATCTATAAAACACGATTTAAAATTATTTAAAATATAAACTTTAAAATAATTTATATACAATATACAAATTAAGAATTGGGTTTACTAGCTAATATCGAGACTTAAAAGCAGGTCATAAATTCAGTAAAATAAAATTTTGGTTCAATCAAAAATAAGAATATTAAATATCATTCTTGTAATTAATCTCAAATTTTAGCATTGTTCGCATTTATAATACTAATAATACGAATTTACATTTATTTATGAGTTTCCGCTTAACAAATAATTACGTAATATACATTTCACGAAAAATTAACAACTATTGTG
Organism: Phthiracarus crinitus; assembly: GCA_034698025.1. Lineage (NCBI taxonomy): Eukaryota > Metazoa > Arthropoda > Arachnida > Sarcoptiformes > Phthiracaridae > Phthiracarus > Phthiracarus crinitus. The sequence continues at coordinate 3,166 of JAQGAW010004329.1, read as the reverse complement.
TTGAAATTATCGAAACATTAAATGATGCAATATTTGCCACAATTTATTATAATCCTAAAATATTTATCAATAAAACAATACACTATAAATGTACTGCAAAATAACAAAATCTATATAATATATGGCTGCGTAAAATTAGAATCAATAATTAAAATGACAATTTTTTACACTGAAATCTAAATCAAACTAAAACTAAAATCTAATATATTGCTAAGTAAAATAATATTTAATTTCGTTCAAATATTAACGTAACATGTAAATTCACCTTTTAAATGTAATTCTTATAGGAATAAATCTCAAGTTTTAAGATTACATATTCATATTGAAACAATCACATTAGTCACAATGAACTGTAGTTTAAATTTAATTTGCAAAGTATATACTCTATAAAGTTTAATGTATAAATATATGGGATGGAAGATGAGTAAGAAATTTATTAAACATGGTTCTATTATATATTTAAAATTTATTTTTTAGCTCAAATTTTTCCAAAAATTAAAATTTAATATTATTTTTCTATGATGTTTTCACAAAATAATTTAATTACTTCATAAAAATTGAATATAAATAGAGAAGATTTCAAAATTAAAGTTTAACTAAAAATACACAATTTAAGAATTATTTTAATTGACAATAATTGTTAACTCACGATAATTGTGACTCCAATTGCTTACATACCTCCTTAAGTATTAAATTCACATCATATAATAATGTTATAAGCTTCGATGAAATGAAGACACCATAAAAGCAATGACAAAAATATGAGGCATACGACAGCTGGAGTTATAAATCCACAAAGCTTAGCACAAAAACCCTTAATTCGTAACATTCACAAGTGCTTTAGAAACATATTTTTTTAGCAAAATAGAACATTTTAAAAATTAATTGAATGTTTATATATCTGTAGTTATATTAATATCGACAATTCTATTCAATGGTACGGTTACAATATAAACATAAAGAATTTAAATTTGCAAAATATTTAAGAATAAAGATATACTTTTAGGCAACTTATATATTTGCATAACAGATTTTTTAACAAATAAAGAAAAAAATTTGAAGAAAACATTATGAAAACCTTTAGTTATATAAAAAAGGAAAGACGAAACGAATGAATTTAAAACTTGATTTATGAGCACAACGCAAGAAAAAACATTTTACTGCGAATTTGTTACTATGTTAATGCAACATCACCTGTGACCTTAATTTGAGACGATAGAGAACACTATCCTCGATTATTAACGCATTACTACGCATACGCATAAATCAAACGCTTTATTTTCGTATTTAATATAACGTTTTCCGTTATATCTGTCATTCGCTTTTCCGCTTTCTAATTGTAAACTTAACGTTTTACTTAATTATCGCTTCGCCATTGTGTGAATCGCGCGCATAATTCTATAATTAATAATAAATTCGTTTGTGTTTTAATCGCTTCGTGTCTCAAATTACATTTTAGATTTTATGATTCCCACAAACTTTTTCTCAGTATTACTAGTTTTAGCCCAGATTATATGTTTTGCTTGTTTTTAAATGTTTGATCTTAAATATTACTTGTTACGTTATTTTGTTCGCTAAATCATATTGAAATATGTAGCAAAACTATATTGTATTGTCTAGTTTAGTCACTGTATAAATTTACCATAAAGTTTAAGTTGCGAACTCTATTTCATTGCACAAAATAAATGATAAGAGAGATTAGGTAAATTAATTCAATTCTAGAAAACTTAAATTCAATTATATTTTTCATTTATATGTATTTCTAACAAAACACACTTAATTAAATTATTTTACTATTAAGCATTTAATTAACTTAAGAAAAAAGTAAAATAATTATCGTATAGAAATGATATAAATGACAACAATTTATTAAATATTATATTTTTTATTACATAAATATGATCGTTACGCAAGGGGGTGCTAGCCCAGGTTTGCCCCCCAAAAAATTTGGAAAATTCGACCACCCCACCTTAAATTCGGAAAATTCAAGGGCGAAAAAAATTTGAAAAATTTGAAAAGTTTTTGGTCAAATGTTGAAAAAATGTACTTCAAAATAGATGAGTTTTTGTGACATCTTTAAATTTTTTCAAAATTTTTCAAAATTATCGTTTAAATTCATAAGTTTTTGATCACCCTCTACAAAATAAGATTTCCAGAATCAGACTCACCCTAGAGCTGCTTTAGACTTTGTGTAACAATGCCCATATATAAATGAATAGCCATTTAAATTAACGAAATATTTACATAGGGTGTCATGTGTCACTTATAATGTTTTAAAGGATTATTAACTTAAGGATTCATTTGACTTTCAAATCTGCTTTTAATAATCATATTATTAATCTGTTTTTTTACTTTTATTTATGAGTTACGAAAGTTATATTGAAAAACTAATTTACTTTAGTATATATACAAGCGTTGCTTAAGCAAAAGTAAATGTCAAAGAAAATTTAGCTTTTGCTCTCATCTTTTGAAAAGAGTAACAATACTAATTAAAACTACATGAGAAGCAGCATTTAAATAAGATCATGGAAACGTTAGGTGTAGATCACTAGTTTTTTATGGTTATTATTTAGAAAATATACTTACGAGAATTGTTTTAAATCATTGAAGTAACATGAGTTTTCTTTAATAACAGAACTATTCAACGAAATTTCAATAAAGTCTATATGATTGGATTCATTGTTTGGTTCATAATTCAGTTCCATAATATTAATATAACTATTACATTTAGCTGTCAAGTAATAAATGAATAAACGTTTGTTATTTGTTCGCAATTTAACATTTGTTTCGAATTTTTAAATGCTATCTTGCATCCAATATTGTCCATTTGCATTGTTCGGTTAAATATGTTTTCGGGAATAACTATTGTTGTTACGGTTCCATTTTTGACGAATTTTAAAAAACATTTTCTATTAATAGGAAAGCATAAAGTAATAGATGGCAACTTATTGTCCGGTTTGAAATCTAAATCAATGTGTACGTTGAACGGATAATTAAAATAAAGCATTGTAATAATAATGATTTGATAGAGTAATTTTGACATACAAATTATTATAAATAATTGTTTAACTGTTTTGGATATAACCCATTCTAAATGACGCTTGAATTCTGTCATGCAATACTGAAATGAAATTACTATTTTTGAATAGACCTTGTTCTAATAAAT